>QJPP01000172.1:1434011-1531743 GCA_003996215.1 Jaltomata sinuosa | reverse complement strand
AGATCTTGTATGCTATCTATTGGTGATTCAGAGACTTGGGGTGATTTGATGATTCTTGATATGCTAGATTTTGATGTGATACTGGGCATGGACTGGTTATCCCCTCACCGTGTGGTTTTGGATTTTTATGCCAAGACCATTACCATAGCTGTGCCCGGTGTATCCCCGGTTGTGTGGCAGGGTTCTGTTAGCCATGCACCATCTGGGATCATATCTTGTCTTCGAGCTAGAAAGTTGATTTCCCGTGGGTGTTTAGCTTATCTAGCATATGTCCGAGATGTTAGTGCTGACCCCACTTCTTCTGAGTCTGTTCCTGTGGTTAGAGACTTCCTCGATGTATTTCCTACCGACCTGCCAGGCCTTCCACCTGAGAGAGATATTGATTTTGCTATCGAGCTAGAGCCGGGCACTAGGCCCATTTCTGTTCCTCCTTACCGTATGGCTCCTGCTGAGTTGAGGGAGCTTAAGGAGCAGCTCCAGGATCTGTTAGCTAAGGGGTTTATTAGACCTAGTGCGTCACCGTGGGGTGCTCCTGTTCTCTTCGTGAAGAAGAAGGATGGGTCGATGCGCATGTGTATTGATTATCGGCAGCTGAATAGGGTGACAGTGAAGAATAGGTATCCGATGCTGAGGATTGATGATTTGTTTGACCAGCTTCAGGGTTCAGTCGTGTTTTTGAAGATTGATTTGAGGTCCGGCTACCATCAGTTGAGGATTAGGGCGGTGGACATCCCTAAGACAACATTCAGGACACGTTATGGCCATTATGAGTTCCTGGTGATGTCTTTTGGGTTGACTAATGCCCCCGCAGCCTTTATGAACTTGATGCACAGGGTTCTTAGCCCGTATTTGGACTCATTTGTGATAGTTTTTATAGACGACATCTTGGTATACTCGCGTAGTAGAGATGAGCATGAGCAGCACTTGAGGGTTATACTCCAGACTTTGAGAGATCATCGGCTTTATGCCAAGTTCTCAAAGTGCGAGTTTTGGCTTGAGTCAGTGGCATTCCTAGGGCACGTGGTGTCTAAGAATGGGATTAGGGTTGATCCGGGAAAGATTTCAGCGGTTTGTGAGTGGCCTAGACCTACTACTGTTACCGAGGTTCGCAGCTTTATTGGGCTAGCGGGTTACTACAGACGGTTCGTTGAGGGATTTTCTTCCATAGCAGCACCCTTGACTATGCTGACTAGGAAGGATGTCCCATTTCAGTGGTCGGATCAGTGTGAGAATAGCTTCCAGAGGCTTAAGGCCTTATTGACTTCAGCTCCAGTTTTGACTTTGCCGGTTGAGGGTCAGAGCTTCTCCGTGTATTGTGATACTTCTGGGGTTGGGCTTGGTTGTGTGTTTATGCAGCAGGGTCGAAGTTAATAAGCATATGCGTCGAGGCAGCTGAAGGTTCCAGCGCAACTACCGCCCCACTTCATAAGACTTAGAGTTTGGCGGCAGTAAGTTTTCGCGCTCGAAAGATCTGGAGGCATTACTTATATGAGAGTTCACCTGTGATAATCTTCACCGATCAACCGTAGTCTTTCAGTATATCAACGAGTATCAAGCGGGAGTTGAACTTCGAGATAGAGGAGGATGGGTCCGAGTTACTGAGGACTATGACTTTACTATTCTGTATGCATCGCGGCAAGGCAAATGTGGTAGGCGGATGCCTTGAGTCGGAAAGGACAGTAAGTATGGGTAGCCTAGCTTCTCTTTCAGTTTCAGAGCGGCCGTTGGCCTTGGACATCCAGTCCTTGGCTAACCGTCTGGTTAGGCTTGACTTGTCGGATCCTAGCAGAGTTCTCGCCAGTGTTGAGGTTCGTTCCACTTTGATTGATCAGATTCAGGGCCTTCAGTTTGAGGATCAGCAGTTGTGTGACCTTCGTGATCGGGTTGTTCAGGGTGAGACCAGTTGGGCTACTCTAGATTCAGATGGGGTTCTGAGGTATTATAGTCGCCTTTGTGTTCCGAGGGTTTAGTGAATTTGTAATTCAGTTGATAACTTCGTGAGGCACATTGTACTAGATATTCATTCACCCTGGCACAGCGAAGATGTATAGAGACTTTGAGGCAGCTTTACTGGTGGAGTGGTATGAAGTGGGATATGAGGCGGAGTTTGTATCTCGGTGCTTGAACTGTCAAGGCAGGTTTAAGTTTGAGCACATGAAGACCTGGTGGTTTGTGAGCGACTTCCCCATTGCCTGAGTGGAAGTTGGGAAGGGATTACTATGAGCTTCATTGTTGGTTTGCCTCTACTTCTCGTGGGTTTGAATCCATATGGGTGATTTGTTGAATAGGCTGACTAAGTCAGGCACATTTCTGCCGTTCAGACTTCTATGCAGAGAGGTTAGCTCAGATTTACCTTCGTGAGATTGTTTGGTTGCATAGTGTCCCAGCTTCTATTATTTCAGATCGCGGCACTCAGTTCACGTCTCAGTTCTGGAGGGTTATTCAGCGAGATTTGGGTACAGAGGTTCATCTTAGCACCGCTTTCCACCCTCAGACAGATGGCCAGTCCGAGAGGACCATTCAGGTCCTGGAGGACATGCTTCGGGCCTGTGTTCTTGACTTTGGAGGTTCTTGGGATCAGTTTGTTTCCTTGGCAGAGTTTGCTTATAATAACAGCTTCCATTCGAGTATCGGCATGGCACCTTTTGAGGCTTTGTATGGCAGGCGTTGCAGATCACTGGTAGGTTGGTTTGATGGTTTTAGTGCTGGGCCACAGAGCACAGATTTGCTTCGAGATTCCTTAGACCGAGTCCGAGTGATTCAGGACAGACTTTGGGCAGCTCAGAGCAGGCAGAAGAGTTATGCTGATCGTAGGCTTCGTGCCTTGGAGTTTAGTGTCGGTGACTTGGTGTTTCTCCGGGTATCGCCCATGAAAGGCGTGATGAGATTTGGTAGGCGGGGCAAGCTTAGCCCCAGGTACATTGGGCCGTTTGAGATTCTGCAGAGGGTTGGTAGCGTTGCCTATCAGTTAGCCTTACCTCCAATGTTTTCGGCTATACATCCTGTGTTTCATATTTCGATGCTGCGTCGGTATATCCCAGATGAGTCTCATGTGTTGCAGTGGGACTCAGTTCAGTTGGATGAGGGTTTAGCCTTTGTTGAGGAGCCGTCAGCTATTTTGGCCAGAGATGTCAGGAGATTGAGGTCTCGAGAGATCCCGGTTGTTAAGGTTCAGTGGAGGTACCGTCCAGTCGAGGAGGCTACCTGGGAGACCGAGAGAGATATGCGGGATCAGTATCCGCAGCTATTTTATCCTTCAGGTACCCCCTTGACCTTTACTTTCGAGGACGAAAGCCCTTTTTAGTAGTGGATGATGTAATGACCCTTCCGGTCATTTCCACGTTTAAGTTTTGAAGTCAAGCAAATCGACAAAAGATATCGTAAGATCTTTAACAAAATTTTCTGAACCTTGGGTCAAATGTCTCGGAGCTTTTCTCCCAATATATAAAGAGTTAGAAGTCCCCAAAATACCAAATCGAAGGTCTACGAGTCTAGTTTCCAACGCACAAAACCTCCGTCCAACTGATCTCGGAGTAAAGAGTTATGACTGTTTTACCGCGGACTGTCTGGCAGAAAATGGGTTGCGAACCGGGTCGCGAATCGGGTCGGGTTTAACCCGATTTAAGCTTCAATTTCACGTTTTAAAATGCCATTTCAGTTTCAAAACAGTGATAAAATATAAGGGAGGATCCCGAGAGAATTCTTGAATATCGAAATCGTGCGTAGGCGAATTACGAGCCTAAACTTAAGAACTTTATTAGCATCGTGCGTGTATTTGAAATATTTATTTTATAAGATTTTTATACTCCGTAATATTTTAACGGAGATAGTAAATTTAGTTATGTCGAAATTTATTATTATAATATAGTGGGTTTTATTGAAAATGATTTTCTATGAATTACGGTATATTTAAAATATTATATTTATTTTACCACGAATTTATGCAATACCCGAGTATATACTTAGCGGGGTGAATTGGTTGCCACCTCCACTTCCACGTGGAAGTGGAGGGATTGATGACAAGGCTATGAAATGCCTAAAGTGCTGCCACTCAACATCATAGCATTTAATGCTAAATGCCATATGTATGTTTTCTATATATATCACTGCTTCATTTGCAAATGAATATGCAGTATATATATAGGTATATTACTGTTTCCTACAACTTTGCACATTATCAAATACTCTTTCACGTGTGAGGTTTTGTGGTGAGAAAAATATATTTGATAAAGTAAATTAATTATCTACGTCTAGTTGTTCCATCCCAAATCCGATTCCGATTCCGATTTAGTTTTGGATTTTCTTGGAGTGGTTCGAGCTTGGACATCGTTGCTCTAGCAGCTTGTCATCGGACGACAGGTAGGTTACGGTTTATTTTCCCTAGACTCCGTATATATAAAATAAAATTGTATTAATGGGCATCCTTGGGTTGGTTTATTAGGTTGGTACCACAGACCTTGACCGCTTTATTCATAACCGCCTACTTTTGTTTCCTCCGTTGTTTGTAGTATTTGTCGATATATTTTATTTATTTACCCTTGTGGTCCTGTGAGGCCTTGTTGACTCTGGAACATAGAAGGTGGGATTTTGGGAATGTCCGCGAGTCCCGGGCATAGAATTATCCTTCTAGGCTGGTTATGCTTGCTGAGTAGCTGTGGGCCTGTGCAGGGTCGATAGGTTGATTGTGAGCTGCGGGCAGCTATTGTGTGTGATCATACCATTTCCATGCATATAAAGAGGTTTTATCCATGTTTTACTGTGGTTTTGGCTTCGGGCCTACTGGCACTGTTTTCTAAACCTTGCATGGCCCGGGGGGCCGTTTTTGATGGAAATGATTTGGAAATGGTTGATTTCACTTGTGGAGATTTTTGGGCAAGAAAGTAAAATTATGTTTAAAATCATCAGTTTTATGATTATCGCTAGACTCGGCAGGGCCGGGGTGCTAGTTGAGTTTTCTTGTTACTTGAGATGATTTTTAGCCTCGGTTGGACCGAGCACCTGAGATGACTTTTTATTGTTTAGACCCGGCTACGCCTGGGCACCCTTGGAGGGGTTTTTGAGATATTTTCCTACTATTTTTTAGTCCTGGACAGGGTCTGGGCATGCATATTCGAGACTGGGTCTCTATCTTGATATCGAGACTGGGTCTCTATCTTGATACATGTTCTGATACTGAGTTTTAGTATGGGGTCTGGGACCTCCATGGACCTTGCTATCCGGGCCAGGGGCTATGGGTTGCGTGTGCCGGAAGAGTGGTATACGGGGGGAGTAGAGGTATACGGGCAGAGTCCTTCCATGGAACCTACCTGCTGGGCCGGATCGGCGCCGGAGGAGGTACATACAGAGATACTATGGCACTTGAGATCTTCATGCATCATATCATTCATGTTTGAGGCTCCACCCTTGTTTGCTGTTTGCTGATTGTACGCTCCGGTAGTATGGGATGCCGGAGGGTTTGTTTTCACTTGTTTGTGTTCCTCGGTTGTATGGGCGGCCGGGGGACTGTAGGTAGACTTTTGCTTTTTACTTACAGAATCGTTCTCTATTATGGATAAGTATGAGATTGGTATGACTAGTTGAGTTGATTCATGTCTCTGAGCATGCCTATTATTACTCTTTCTCTCTTCTTCTTACACTTGAGGTTACCGGTATACCGTCCATTTTGTAAACGTATTTTGTATACACTGTTGTTGCAAGGACCCCAGGTGCGTTGTTTCTTACTTTCACCTGTGCCTTTGGTGTGTATATTCTGCTTACTAGTCTCATATGTGGTTCTGTTGGTTTCCCTCTGGGCTAGTTCCTGTGTACCTTTCGTTGATTTCTGTGACTACTTGCTTCTATTCTGTCTATTACTACGCTTTTTTCTTATATGTGCCCAGTCGGCCTATGATACCTACTGGGTACCTTATGCTTCGCATTTGGTGCTCACCCCTACCCCCTGCATCTTTGGGTGCAGATCCTAGCGTGGGCCATCACCGTTAGATCGCTGTGATTCGTGCTTGGAGATCTGTTGGGGACTACTTCAGGCTGAGGGTGAGCTCTTGGCGATCGGAGCTTAGCTTTAGTTTATCTTCTGCTTCATGTACTCTATTACCATTCAGAGACATCTGTATATATAGTTTTGGTTTATTTGCACTCCATGTATGTAGTTTGGCTCTATACTATGATACCAGGTCTTGGGGTTTGGTTTAGTTTCCGCATATGCATATATTTATATCCCTTTTATCTATTTTATTCGTCTTATTCCCTTGTTTGCTAGATAGTAGCCCATTACTAACTGTTCTGGGCTACGGGGATTGGTTCACCTACCGGGGGTTGTGGGTGCCATCATGACCGAGAAATCGGGTCGTGACAAGCTAGTAGATCATTATCAACTTTGTGGTGGACACTACATAAAAGTAGTAATTATTTATGATAAAATTAATAATTGTTAAAATATTTAATCGATGAATATAAATCATAATTTCACGTATATGTACCCTTTTTCTTATTCGCCTGGTTCAGAATTATTAGTTTTGTCAGCTGTAAATTTGACAAATATTATTTTAGGTAAGTTAATATAATTGTAGTAATATGATTACGATCTTCTAAGTTTAAACATCAATACATGCATTAAAATTGGAAGAAATTAATTTCAGAATTGATAGAAGTCCGAGCAAACCAAATCAAAGGAATCATGAAGTAAAGTACTATTTAATTCTCCAAAAAAAAAGTTCGTTAAAAAAAATTAGTGAGAAAAAAATAACAAATGAATAAAATTCATGTAAAGAATATACCATGAGATAATTTTCTTAGCACAAACAATCTTATCTCAAAAATTAGAAGATGAAATATCTCACTGAATTACATTATGGTATCTACTCCACCATAAGATGAGGTCTTTTGGCTAGTATGTGCGGAACTTCTTCATTCTATGCTTGGCCTTTCTAACTCGTTTCCTACAAAATAACTTCTTAAAAACAATGGAGTGCTAAGTCAATGATAAATATTTACCCACGTAGGGTATTTACACTAAATTCTATAGAAGACAAAAGTTTAACCATATATAAATATTAATAGTACAACGTATTTTTTGATAACTACAAAAATTTACAAAGAAATGCTTTTGCCTGAAAACTACAACGAATTACAAAGAAAAAATATTGGTGTCCCAGCATATTCATTTCTTCACACACCATAATATATATAGTTTTTAAAACTAACGTTTTTGCCTTTTCAAATTCACAATGCATAATGGTCAAATTATGTGAATGAATTGATTACATAATAAAAGTTGCAATAATTAAGTACACAATAATAATTAGAAAAACCCACTTTCTAGAGATTTTATTGGCTTGTAATCATTTTTTGCAACATACGAACACTATTTTAATAGCATTAACACAACATTAGTGGAGTAACTGAAATCATAACTACAGCAAACATGCAATTACATAGAAAAAGGAAAGTAAAACTCTTTTGAGTTTTTTTAAACATAACATACAAATTAAATGGGATTTTTTTTAGAAAAAAAAAAAAAGTGTGTGTGTGTGTTAAAAAGAATACATTGTTGGAAGTGGAGACGTGGATAGTGGTAAAAAAAGAATAATTTGGAGTAACTTTTGGAGAGTGAATGTGTAACACCCCAGAAACTCCAAGCCTAGACTAAGTTCAGAAAACCAAAAGAAAATTAAGTTTCCAAGAACCACGGTTCAAGATCACGGACCGTAGTTTGAAACCACGGTCCGTCGTCTCGACCGTAGTCCCAATTCCAGTAGACTCCCAGTTCATGTCTCAGGAATCACGAGACAGATCACGGACCGTAGTTGAGAACCACGGTCCATCCTGTCACTCGTGGTTTCCCTCATCAGAGGATCAATAGTCTAGGGCTCAGCAACCACGAGTCACACGATAAACCGTCGTTTAGGACCAGGTCCGTCTTGTGGACTCGTGGGAACGGAACATTAGGGGACCCTCAGTCCAAGCCCCAGGAACCACGAGTCACACGATGAACCGTCATTTAAGAGTACGATCCATCCTGTAGAGTCGTAGTTCCTCAGATCAGAGAACCCCCAAGACTCCTGGGCAAGACCACAACTCAGTTGACGGTCTGTCGTCCAGGAGTATGGTCTGTCAAACCCAGTCGTGATCCCTGAGTCACGATTTTGACAGTTTGGTTTTCAGTCATGACTATACTCGTATTATATTTCTATTATTCAGACATGTTTGGGCTCTTTCCCACTTCAGATATAAAAACTGTTTTCATCTTCTGCACAGTATATGCTTTTTACTTCAAATTTTATAGATATGCCATGCTATGGGTTAGCTTGGGGTCACTTGTGCCACTGAGCACCGTGTTGCGCCTAAGTGATAGCCTCGGAGCGTGACAAACTTGGTATCAGAGCATAAGATTTAAGTGTCCTAGGATGTCTGAAAGCCGCGTCAAGTAGAGTCTTCTTCATGGGTGTGAAGTGCGCCACACTTATGGGGGAGAAGCTATGAGACGTCATTAGGAATAACTTCCCTTCTTTCTTTTCCAGTTCGTGCCATAGAGTATAAACTCTATTTAATTTCCTTCTATAGTGACTCATGCTCTTCGCTTTTCAGAAATATGCCTCCCAGAAGAGCTAACGCTAGGAATCAGCCAGCTCCAACAGACCCCTTGAACGAGCAAGTCACGCATACCAAATTTAGGGCTGCTTTCCAGGTGCTTTCCCAAGCCATGACCGCCCAGGTCAACCAGCAAGCTATGGCACTAGCTCTGCCTCAGGTTAACACTGCTGCATCAAGGATCCAAGACTTTAATTGGATTAACCCCTCAGAGTTTCATGGGTCTAAGTCAGAAGAGGATCCCCAAGAGTTTCTAGATGATATTGAGAATGTGACAGACATCATGGGTGTCACTCCAGTTGAGGGTGCATACTTGGCTGCCTATCAGTTGAAGGGAGTGGCATACACTTGGTACCAGCGATTGAAGGAATCCCGTGGTACCAATGCAGGACCAGTTACTTGGAATCTTTTCAAGACAGCCTTTCTAGACCGGTTCTTCCCACTAGAGCTCAGGGAAGCCAAGGTTCAGGAATTCATTTATCTGAAGCAGAATGACATGAGCGTGAAGGATTATGCTCTCAAGTTCACTCAGTTGTCCAAGTATGCTCCAACAATAGTGGCTGACTGTAGAGCTCGTATGAGCAAGTTTGTATCTGGTGTATCGGATGATGTAGTCAAGGAGTGCAACACTGTTATGCTAATTAAGGAGATGGACTTCTCCAGATTGGTTACTTATGCCTAGCAGATTGAAGAGGAGAAGATCAAGGAAAGGGGAGGAGATACTAAGAGAGCTAGGACAAGTGACTTTAGCTACTCTCAAAAGAGGTCAGAGGGTGGAAATCACTCTCAGTTACGCCAGAAAAATTCAGCTCCAGCTCCATCTTCTGCCAATGCCCCAGTGCCTAAGTTCAAGAAGGATCGTCGGTATAGAGCGTCTGGTTCTAAGTCCCAGGGTACTGTTACTAGTGGGCGCACTAATCCACTGTGTAAGAACTGTGGTAGAAACCACCAAGGTGAGTGCATGGCAGGTAGTGTAAATTTCTTTGGATGTGGCAAGCCAGGCCACATGATGAGGGATTGTCCAATGACATCTCAAAGGGGTAAGGATGTTAGCCTACAGACTCAGACTGGTTCTATAGCAGCTCTAGCCGGATGCCCCACTCTGCAGGGTGCCTCATTTGGAACAGGTGGTGGTCAGCGCCAGAATAGGTTATATTCTCTTCAGGCTCGACAGGACTAGGAGGATTCTCCTGATGTGGTCACGGGTATGTTGTGAGTCTTTAATACTGATGTTTATGCATTGTTAGATCTAGGGGCTACACTTTCCTTTATAACTACATATATAGCAGTAAACTTCAGTGTCAGTCCATAAATCCTCCCAGAACCCTTCTCAGTCTCTACTCCAGTTGGTGTCACAGTTATAGCTAGACGGGTATACAGAAATTGCCCTGTCACAGTCTCCCTGAAAGTCACCTGAGCAGATATTGTAGAGTTGGAAATGGTAGATTTTGATATCATTCTAGGCATGGATTGATCACACTCCTGTTATGCCTCAGTCGACTGTAGAACTAGGATCGTTCGTTTTCAGTTTCCTAAAGAGCCAGTCTTAGAATGGAAGGGTAGTAACTCAGTGCCTGTAGGTCATTTCATCTCCTACCTTAAGGCAAGAAAAATAATTTCTAAAGGGTACATCTATCATCTTGTTCGGGTTAAGGTTTCAAATTCCGAGGCCCCGAATCTTGAGTCAGTCCCAGTGGTGAATGAGTTCCCAGACATGTTTCCAGAAGATCTTCCAGGAGTTTCTCCCGAATGGGAAATCGACTTCGGAATAGACCTCTTTCCAGTTACCCAGCCTATCTCGATTCCTCCTTACGGAATGGCTCCAACTGAGCTTAAGGAATTGAAAGAACAGCTAAAAGACCTGCTAGATAAGGGCTTCATCAAACCCATCATCTCTCCATGAGGTGCTTCAGTGTTGTTCATGCGTAAGAAGAACGGTTCTCTCATAATGTGCATTGACTACCGTCAGTTGAACAAAGTCACACTCAAAATAAATATTCCATCCCCAGTATTGATGACTTATCCGACCAGCTTCAGGGCGCTAGTTATTTCTCTAAGATAGACCTCAGATCCGGCTATCATCAGCTCAGAGTTAGAGATAGTGACATCCCGAAGACAGCCTTCAGGACTCGGTATGGTCACTATGAATTTTTAGTTATGTCTTTTGGAATAACCAATGCTCCTGCAGCTTTCATGGATTTAATGAACAGGGTGTTCAAGCAGTATTTAGACTTGTTCGTTATCGTCTTTATTGATGATATCCTCATTTATTCTAAGAATGAGAAGGAGCATGTGACTCATCTGAGGGTCATTCTGCAGACTCTCACGGACCACCAGTTATTCTCCAAGTTCAGTAAGTGTGAGTTCTGGCTGAAATCAGTCATTTTTCTTAGTCATGTGGTGTCTAGTGAAGGCATCCGAGTTGATTCTCAGAAGATTGAGGCAGTAAAGGACTGGCCCAGACCCACCTCTCTGACAGACATCAGAAGTTTCTTGGGTTTGGCTGGTTATTACAGGAGGTTCGTAGAAGGATTTTCATCCATAGCTTCCCCATTGACCAAGTTGACTCAAGAAAAGGTCAAGTTTCAATGGTCAGATGAGTGTGAGAAAAGTTACTTAGAACTAAAGACTAGGTTGACTACAGCTCCGATCTTGACTCTACCAGAGGGTTCAGATGGTTATGTGGTGTATTGCGATGCCTCCAGGGTCGACCTAGGTTGTGTTTTAATGCAGCAAGGTAAGCTCATAGCTTATGCCTCCAGACAGCTTAAGGTCCATGAGAAGAACTACCCGACTCATAACTTATGTCACGCCCCGTGGTTACCCCCTAGACGTAACACGGAACTTAGGACCATAAGTTCCCCAAGCTAACCCTTAGTCATAGCATTCTCAAGCATAACAAAAGATAAGCGAAAGAATAATACGGAAACCCAATAAGGAAACATCAATAAGGGTCTAAGGGCCACATAACATACAATATCGAAAAGGGGAACTCGAATACAAACTATGTCTGAAAGCCTCTAGTCATAACATAAGAGTTGCTAGGACAAGACCCTAGCTAACTCGGTGCATAAAAGTAAAGCTAACATAAGGAAAAGCATAACTAGTCCTCGCACTATGAGGACTCACCAAAGCTGGGTGTGAGTGGATGAGAACTCTAGCCACGAAGCTGTGAAGGGACACTTGAATCTGCATCATCGAAGGATGCAGTGCAATATGCGTTAGTACTATAGAATGTACTAAGTATGTGGGATATGCATTGGTCATGATAAAAATATACTTGGAAGCCTTTTTAAAACTGAGATCATGCATAACTTGTGGTAAAATATGCTTAAATTATCCTTGAAGCTGAAATCATGTGGTAATAGCAAAATTTGTAATGTAATGACTCAATGCAATATCATAAGCTAAAAACATAATCATAAGTAGTAAGTCTGAAATCTAAAAGCAAAGAGTCAATACATTTTTAAAGCATAAACTATTTCTGTGGGAGGTTCTCTAACCGACATAGACCATGTGAGCGACATGGAATCCGATGTATCCGCCCTATCGAAAGGACCCAATATACCTTGACTGGGTATAAAGGCATTACTTTAGCGTGATCACTAAAACTAATGCCCAAGAGAGGGGACTTAAGACCTACGGGGGCACGTAGTTCTGGGTCATTTTGGGTACTCTCACCCTGTCCAGCTCGGTGCTAATACTACTCCCAAAATATACATATATCTCATATAATACTTGGGCATATATGATGCCAAATCTGTTTGAAAAGCATAAGGGTATATCTGATACATTGCAATTCACTTAACTTAGGTGGACATATCTAGATGCCACACCTTTGTTTAAACATAGGGACATATCTGATGTCCAAACTTTCTTTAAACATAGGGACATATCTGATGTCCAAAATTGTTAGAAAAGCAAAAAAGACATATTTGATGTCATGTAATTCACAAGTCATGAATCTTAAAGCTTTGCAAGACCATAATTCAAAATATACTTTTATTGCTAAATTCATACTTAAAGAATTAGTCATGCAATTTCATAAATACATAGAGGCCATGATATCTAAGCATGCCAACTTTCGCTTGAAAACATGTAAATTCATAGTTTCATGCTAGAAATCAACATTCATGCTTGGGCTTTTAAAACCAATGAGAGATTCATAATCAAATCATGAGTAATCAAGAGGAAACCATGAATTTAAACATAGAAACTGATTTCATAAACTTTTCCCAATTTTAGATCAAAACCCTAATTTCATAACTTCATAATTCAAGATAAAAGTTGGGGAATTTGGGCACAAGGGTGGAGGGAACCCATTGTTAAAAACTCACATACCTTAGGTGAAGATAACCCACTTCAATGGAAAAGACTTAGGAGACTTGACTTGGAGCTTGGAAACTTTGAGTGGATCCCTTGCTATGGAGCTTGAAGTCCTAACTTGAAGCTTGAGAAGATGAAACTCTTTTTTTCTTCTCTTGAAACTTGTTTGGAAGAATGGGAGATAACTTATGCCAAGTGAGAATAAAAACCCTTCTAAATAGGCTTTAAACGACCTAGTATAGGAGTTAAAAGAGTGGGAAAGAATTGAATCTTCCTTAGAGAAAATGGCTTGAGTTCGTCAAAGATTATGATATGAATTTGCTCTACCATCCAGGTAAGGCCAACGTAGTGGTTGATGCTCTCAGTAGACTTTCTATGGGCAGCATATCACATGTTGAGGAAGAGAAAAGAGAATTAGCCAGAGATGTTCATTGGCTTGCTCGCCTAGGGTTTTGCCTTATGGACACGTCAGATGGTGGTGTGATAGTTCAGAATGGGTCAGAATCTTCATTTCAGCTGAAGGGTGCAGTTCATCAGTAGAGAGTTGAGGTTTTCTCTCAGGGGGTATATGGTGTGCTTCGTTATCAAGGTCGCTTATATGTTCCTAAGGTGGGTGAGTTGAGGCAACAGATCCTTTCAGAAGCCCATAATTCCAGATATTCCATTCATCCAGGTGCCACTAAGATGTACCGTGATCTATGGGAAGTCTATTGGTGGAACGGCATAAAGATGGACATCACAGATTTTGTGGCTAAGTGTCCCAACTGTCAGCAGGTTAAAGTAGAACATCAGAAACCAGGAGGTGTGACTCAGGAGACTAGCATTCCTACTTGGAAGTGGGAGGTGGTCAACATGGATTTCATTACGGGATTACCTCGTACTCACATATAGCATGACTCCATTTGGGTGATAGTGGACAGAGTCACTAAGTCATCTCACTTCTTGGCAGTCAAGACTATAGATTCATCAGAGGATCATGACAGACTCTACATCAACAAAATAGTCAGGTCACATGGGGTTCCCTTGTCTATCATCTCAGATAGAGGTCCTCAATTTACATCTCTTTTCTGGAAGTCTTTCCAGACAGGTCTTGGTACTCAGGTGAATCTCAGTAAAGACTTTCACTCGCAGACAGATGGCAGGTAGAGTGTACCATTCAGACCTTAGAGGACATGTTGAGAGCTTGCGTGATCTACTTCAAAGGTAATTAGGATGATCACCTACATCTCATAGAGTTCGCCTACAATAACAGTTACCACTCCAGTATTCAAATGGCCCCATATAAGGCACTTTATGGGCGCAGATGGAGATCACCAGTAGGTTGGTTCAAAGTGGGTGAAGCAGCCTTGATCGGGCCAGATTCGGTTCATGAGGCTATGGAGAAAGTTCAGCTTATCAAGGAGAGATTGAAAACAGCTCAGAGTCGTCAGAAGTCCTATGCAGATGTGAGGAGAAGGGACTTAGAGTTTGAAATTGATGATTGGGTTTTCCTGAGAGTGTCACCCATGAAGGGGGTGATAAGATTCTGCAAGAAGGGGAAGCTCAGTCCCAGGTATGTAGGTCCTTATAGAATCCTGAAAAGGGTTGGTAATGTGGCTTATGAGTTAGAGTTGCCAACAGAACTAGCAGCGGTTCATCCAGTCTTTCACATTTCCTTGTTGAAGAAGTGTGTGGGTGATCCGGCATCGATAGTACCTTTAGAGAGTGTGGATGTGAAAGATAGCCTCACCTATGAGGAGGTTCCAGTTGAGATTCTTGACCGTCAAGTTTGTAGGTTGAGGAATAAGGAAGTCGTTTCAGTGAAGGTTTTATGGAGGAATCAGTCCGTAGAGGGAGCTACTTGGGAAGCAGAAGCAGCCATGAGAGCCAAGTATCCTCACCTCTTTCCCTCTAAGTCAGTTTTAGCTTGAGGTAATAGTTCCTTTCTAGTCTATCAGTTTACTCTTGTGTAATTTTTCTCGGTACCTCGTTTCATTAGTCACCCTTGCATTTCAGCATATTTGCATGTTCATGGGACTCATTTCAGTCATATATCAGTTTCTGGTACTTCTTTGGTAGGGATTGCAGCTCTTTTCCTCCAAACTCAGCTTATAAAGTCTTCATTCAAGGACAAATGATCCCAAGGGGGATATATTGTAACACCCCAGAAATTCCAAGCCTAGACTAAGTTGAGAAAACAAGAAAAAAATTAAGTTTCCAAGAACCACGGTTCAAGATCACAGACCGTAATTTGAAACCACGGTCCGTCATCTCGACCGTAGTCCCAATTCCAGTAGACCCCCATTTCATGTCTTAAGAACCACGAGACAGATCACGGACCATTGTTGAGAACCACGGTCCATCCTATCACTCATGGTTTCCCTCATCATAGGATCAACAGTCCAGGGCTCATCAACCACGAGTCATACGATGAATCATCGTTCAAGACCATTATCTGTTCTGTGGACTCGTGGGAACGGAATAGCAGGGGACCCTCAATCTAAGCCCCAGGAACCACGAGTCACATGACAAACCATCATTTAGAAGTATGGTCCATCGTGTAGAGTCGTATTTCCTCAGATCAACGAAACCCCAAGACTCCTGGGCAGGACCATGACACAGTTGACAGTCCGTCATCCAGGAGTACGGTCCGTCAAACCCAATCGTGATCCCTGAGTCGCAATTTAAGCAGTTCTTCTTTTAAATTTTCCAGGGGTATTCTGGACTTTTCCCACCTCCTTTTATACCTAAGCTATGATGTTTTGACTACTCTAAACCTAGTTAATTAGTCAAAACTACCCTAAAACATCTATTCTCCTAAAATCATCAGACTTAGAAAGAATAGAATCAAAAGAGGCGACAGTTTTCTCTCACGAACAGGCAAAGGTCTTCTCCAAGTTCAGCCCCAAAATCCAGAGGATTTCTCCGTAGTTTTCTTCACCAAGCATGTGGAATTTCACTAGTGGGTTCCTTTCACCCACTAGGTCCCTAGAATTTAGTCAGTTCCCTCAATTCTCCATGAGTGATTAGACCTAGGGTTCATAAAACCTTAGAGTTTCCCTTGCTATTCAGATGTTGTATTTTATGTGATGCTGTAACACCCCAAAAATCCTAAGCTAATACCTGAATCTTTTTCATGAGTTAATGATCATTTTCCTAGTGTGGTGAGTTCTTTGGATGCGAATCATGTTCATAAGAAACTCCTATCATCAAGTTAAATAGCAAGCACCTCACCCAAGTAAGTTTTCATGTAGGACTAAACTAGGGTCAACTTCAATCGATCATTCCTCTTAAAATATAAGGAGTTAGGTGGCCTAGTACCACCAAATTAAATATTTTTGAGTCTTCTTTCCAACGCCACCAACCGCGCATTAATCCATGTCCGAAGTAAATGGTTATGGGCAATTTACTGTAGCACTATCAGTGACTACGGACAGGGATGACGAATCGTGGTTCTGAACCACGATCTGTACAGTGACTCATGATTTCTGATCTGAACCTTACAATTTTTATCTTCAAAACCACTGGTTGGTTCACGACCCATAGACCAAAACCATGGTAAGTAGAGTGACCCGTGGTTTGTCAAAATTCAGCTTTTCTACCCAGTTTCCATGAATGACTTGATGGGTCATTGTTTTGAACGACGGTCCATCCTGTAACCCGTGGAATCACCTTCATAGAAGTACCAAGTCCTCTAAATTCCATGAGTGAGTTGATGACTCGTTAACCTATTCCACGACCTATTCTTCCACTCGTAATCCCTGAGGATCAGAGGATTCTCATATCCTAAAGTCGGAACCCCGAGTCAACAGGACGGTCCGTCATCCTAAACCACGGACCGTAGAATGACTCATGGTGTTGAGTTCCAGTAGACCCCTAGAAGTGGCACTTGAAATAATGGATCAGTTGATGGCTCATCCTTTAGGATGACGGACCATGGATAGACTTGTGGTCTCTGAAGCCGACTTTTTTCCAGCTTTTTCTAAGTTTAAGTCCAGGGGTATTTTTGTAATTTTTTACTCTTTTAACTACTATACTAAGTCATTTTAAGCCTATTTAGGAGGGTTTTTATTCCCAATTGGCCTAAGTTCTCTCTCATTCTTTCAAACAACTTCCAAAAGAAGAAAAGGAGTTCCATCTTCTCAAGCTTCAAGATAGGGTTTCAAGCTCCAAGTCTCGAGCCCCAAGTTCAAGACTCCTCTTCTTTTCAATTTCAAGTGGATTAGCTTCAATCAAGGTATGTGGATATTCAACAATGGATTTCTTTCACCCTTGTGCCCAAAATCCCTAATTTCTATTTTGATTTCATGAACTTTCAAATTAGGGTTCTTACCCAATTCTTATGCGTTTTGCTATAAATTTCCTTCTCATAATTTTATTATGAAATTACTACTAAATTGCATGATTTTGCATGAATTTTTATATATGAACTCCTATTTTGAATTGAAGGCTAATTATGGTAAATTCTACATGCATGGTTTGATTTAAGGAAATTGAGAAATTGATAACATGGATTCTCTTGAATTTTTCAAGCAAGTGCATGCCTAGTTCCTATGTTCTATGAAAATTTATGTTATTATGAAATTGAACTAGTGTCATGCAAATTTCTAAGTTATGAACTATTATGCAAGAAAAGATACATGATGTACCATCAATGCTCATGAATCATTTTTTAAAACCAAGGTTAGTGAGTAGTATGAAGATCTGGGGTATGAACATGATTTTGAACAAGTTTTAACATCTTGATATGTCACATGTATGTGAGACTCATGCTATATATATAAATATATATATTTTTTGAGAATAATATTTAGCACCGAGTTGGATCGGGTGAGAGTACCGTTAGTCCCAAAACTACGTGCCACCGTAGGTGCCCTCTATGGCTTATGATAGGTTCCTGGTATGACATGGTTCTAACGTTGGCCGGTTAGGACAGCCTTTTCAGTGTGGGTGCATGACACTGGACTCCATGTAGCTCAGCATGGTTTAATATCGGTTAAGAGAAACTCTCGCATATTTATTTTCAAGCTAATAAGTTATATGATACTCTACTTTGAATCCTGACTTTATTTCACATTTTATGCCTTATATCTTGATATATATTTTTATGCTATCTCTCTACATAGACGAACTCAGTTCAAGTATGTTTTAAGTATGTTTTTATCATGATTATGCATATCTCACATACTCAGTACATTTCATAGTACTGACCGCATACTTCTTTGTACTACATCCTATTATGATGTAGATTCTGTAGCCCGCTCCCCAGTCCGTGGCTAGTAGATCAGCAGCACATCCAGTTAGCTTGGTGAGTCCTCCTAATTTGAGGACTTGAATTTTAGTTTCATTTCAATATTTAAATTGTGTATTCAGTATTTTAGTATTTAGAGTTAGCTGGGGGCTTGTCCCAGTAACTCGCTAGTAGTAGAGGCTTTCAGACATAGAGTCAGATATTCAGTTGTATTCAGATTTTCATCCTTAGACTTTTACCTTTATAAACAGGTCGAGTTGCTCATTACTTCAGTTAAGCTTCCGTTATGATGTTTTATTCAGTTTTTAAGTCATACTAATGCCAGAGGGTTATCTTGAGATCATTTGTGATCTTGGTCCTGTGTTACGTCCAGGGGGTAGACTCGGGGCTTGACAAACTTGGTAACAGAGGCAGGTTCAAGAGCCCTAGGGTGTCTAAAAGATGCATCAAGTAGAGTCTCTTTCATGGGTGTGAAGCATGCCACACTTATGAGAGGGAGGCTACGAGGTGTTTTAGGAAAACCTTCACTTTTTCATGTTCACTATCGTGCGATAGAGTTCGACTCTACTTACCCTTCTAATCCATTTCGTACGCATTTTAGATAATGTCTCCACGAAGAAACCCCACGAGGAGTGCTAATCCAACCACTCCAGATCATGAGGTTATGAATGCAGAATTTTGTGAAGCCATCTGTATGTTGGCTCAAGCCATCATAGCTCAGTTGAATGAGAAAGAGAAACTAAAAAAGAGGATGATCAAGAAGACCGGGACATGGAACCAATCATCTTCTCAGTAGAGGTCATCCGGACTAACCCCATCTTCAGTTAGCACACTTGCCCTCAATTCTCTGTCTTGTCACAATAGGGCTCTGAAGACCTTGAGGTACCGTCGTTGTAGTAGATGCGGTAAGTTTCATCTAGGTGAGTGCCTTGCTGGCAAATGGAGGTGTTTTGGGTATGGTCAGTTAGGCCATAGGATCAGGGATTGCCCCTCATCTAAGCAGAGCAATGGTGGTGTTCATCTTCAAAGACAATTCCTTTCATTGCCTAGCCAGCCGGGTCAGAGTATTCCTCCAGAAGTTGAATCAGGTACGTCACTAGATTTTCTTCATGTATGTATCCATAGTCCCCGGACCCCTATTCTTGTTTGGTTGTGAGTTATATTGAACAAGAACAGAGTGGGGATAGGAGGGTTGAGGCCTAGACTTTTAGGCAGAGGTGCTTCTTAGACTATAAAAGGATGTGGGTATTCATGCTGGATTTTGGAGTAGTGTATGTTCTATTAGGGTAAAACGATCATAGTTCTTTTGAGAGGTTGGTGAGAGGTCCATTGACTTAGGAGGGTAGCATGAACCTAAGGGGGAGATGGTGGAATGTAGAATCAGTCAGATTTTAGAGGCTTAGATAACGATGCTTGTGGGTGTTAGAACAAAGTCAAGAGGGGAGGCAGAAGCTTATTTCCATCCTAGCGTCCTAAGTATACTTCTGCCATTATGATACCTTTTGCATGCCTTGTGTGTCAAGCGCCATGGTCATATTTCAGATTCACGCTCATGTTCAGATTCTAGAATAACAAATGATTGCTTCAGACAATAACTCTACTCTTATCCTGTGATTCTATAAATACCAGCTTTATACCCTGAGGGTTGGTGTGTATTTAAACTCATGTCTCTCAATATGCTTGGTTTTATTTGCTCAGTTCATTCTTCAGACATGCCTTAATGGAAAATCAAATCATGTAACGTTATGTATATGCTCCGACCTGATTCTTGAAATGCTTCGCGCTTATAATTTCCTTGCTCTAATGACCTTGACCTTTTCTTTTGACAACAAGGGGTGGTGATCCCCACCATTCGTGCCTTACGTGCCCAGTATGTAAAATACTCATGCCTATTGTGGTAAACTTCCCAAGCCCCACATTAAGTGGCTTGATCACGCTAAGTGTAAGTCAAGATCAATTTGTAATCCTTCATTTTTGACACTCCTGCTCCTGCTCCTACTTTTTTCTTTCAATAATTTTGGTTTATGTTGTTATAAGTGTTAGGGGAGAAGGCCTTGTAGTATCCTGGCTGGGAGGTAGCAGATTTTTTTTCCTTGTTAGTGTACTTGTTCCACCTTGACTTCTAGGTGTGGGTGAATTATGAGGTAAGGATTATTCATACGAAATAGTTAGATGAGGAAGTTTAGTATGTCCTTCTGTAGAAGTTCTTGAATTTGCGATTCCTAGTTATTATAGGGGAGAGGAGAGAAGTCTTAAATAGGGTAAGATGTGAAACCATAAGGTGACCATAGTTATAAGCTTGAATATCATAATGGGATACGTGTGGATATTTGTTTTGTGCAACTAGTGACCCTTTGGTTGTAAGCCCTAGGTTAGTTGGTTGTTGTGATAAGAGGGGATACTATCCTTAGGAGACGTTCTTGATGCAAGAGATCTGGTCGAGATAGGTTGAACATGGAGAATCAGGTAGTTAGACTCAGACCTTAGTACCTTTATATATGTTATTGAGGTTGTTAGTTGAAAATGGTAGGAGTGGTATTTAAAAGAGAATAGTTTTCCCGTATACCTACTTCTCTCAGTTTGGTGTCCCTTTTGGTTAACTGCGATTTCTAGAGTATGTTTGTTCTTTATGAGTTTTAGCTGAGTTCCTACTCTTATCCTAGACCAGTTATCATGTTGGATATCAAGTTCATGTCCCATTGGTCGTTCTTACATTCTCAGCATGTATATGTGTCTCATAAAACCAACTCAGTTTTTATTTCAATCGGAAGTCGGTTACCACAATAGTACTTCAGCTTTTACAACTCAGTTGAAGGAGCTACTTGGGAAGCAGAATCATTCATGAAGCCCAAGTACCCTCACCCTTCTCCTTCCGATCCGGTTTCAGCT
This sequence comes from Jaltomata sinuosa, assembly GCA_003996215.1. Classification (NCBI taxonomy): domain Eukaryota; kingdom Viridiplantae; phylum Streptophyta; class Magnoliopsida; order Solanales; family Solanaceae; genus Jaltomata; species Jaltomata sinuosa. The sequence continues at coordinate 1,510,709 of QJPP01000172.1, read as the reverse complement.
TGATGTAGTATTTCCATCCTTAGTATGTCCTTCCGAATCTATTCCATCAGTTTCCCTCACGATCCTAGCATGTATTCATATTTTCGAAGTTAATTCAGCCATGTTTTAAGTTGAAAAGTTCAGTTTCATGTTTATTCTTCAGTTTTCATATTTCATTTTTGGTTGGGCTATTTTCTCTCTAGAGTTCCCTTGCTTAGTCTTCATTTGAGAACGAATGATCCCAGGGGGGAGATATTGTAACACCCCAAAAATCCTAAGCTAATACCCGAACCTTTTCCATGAGTGTAATGATTATTTTCCTAGTGTGGTGAGTGCTTTGGATGCGAATCATGTTCATAAGAAACTCCTATCATCAAGTTAAGTTACAAGCACCTCACCCAAGTAAGTTTTCATGTAAGACTAAACTAGGGTCAAATTGAATCGATCATTCCTCCTAAAATATAAAGAGTTAGGTAGCCTAGTACCCACCAAATTAAAAAAATTTGAGTCTTCTTTCGAACGCCACCAACCGTGCATTAATCCGAGTTCGTATTAAAAAGTTATGGGCAATTTACTGCAGCACTGTTAGTGACTATGGACAGGGATTACGAACTGTGGTTCTGAACCACAGTCCGTACTGTGACTCGTGATTTCTTACCTGAACCTTAAAATTTTCATCTTCAAAACCAGTGATTGGTTCAATACCCGTAGACCAAAACCACGGTCAGTAGAGTGACCCGTGGTTTGTCAAAATTCAGCTTTTCTACCCACTTTCAATGAATGACTTGATGGGTCATCATTTTGAATGACGGTCCATCATGTAACCCGTGGAATCACCTTCACAGAGTTACCAAGTCCTCTAAATTCCATGAGTGGGTTAACGACTCGTCAACCTATTCCACGACCCATTCTTCCACTCGTAATCCCTGAGGATCAGAGGATTCCCATATCCTAAAGTCGGAACTACGAGCCAACAGGACGGTCCGTCGTCATGAACCATGGACCGTAGAATGACTTGTGGTGTTGAGTTCCAATAGACCCCTAGAAGTGAAATTTGAAACCACGGATCAATTGACGACTCATCCTTTAGGATGACGGACCGTGGACTGACTCGTGGTCTCTGAACCCGACTTTTTTCCAGCTTTTTCCAAGTTTAAGTCCAGGGGTATTTTTGTAATTTCTCACTCTTTTAACTCCTATACTAAGTTATTTTAAGCCTATTTAGGAAGGTTTTTATTCCCACTTGGCCTAAGTTCTCTCCCATTATTTCAATCAACTTCCAAAAGAAGAAAAGGAGTTCCATCTTCTCAAGCTCCAAGTTCAAGCCTCCTCTTCTTTTCAATGTCAAGTGGGTTAGCTTCAATCAAGGTATGTGAGTATTCAACAATGGGTTTCTTTCACCCTTGTTCCCAAAACTGCTAATTTCTATTTTAATTTCATGAACTTTCAAATTAGGGTTCTTACCCAATTCTTATGGGTTTTACTATAAATTGCCTTCTCATGATTTTATTATGAAATTACTACTAAATTGCATGATTTTGCATGGGTTTTTACATATGAACTCCTATTTTGAATTGAAGGCTAATTATGGTAAATCCTACATGCATTGTTTAATTTAAGAAAATTGGAAAATTGATAACATGGATTCTCTTGAATTTTTCAAGCAAGTGCATGCCTAGTTCCTATGTTCTATGAAAATCTATGTTATTATGAAATTGAACTATTGCCATGCAAATTTCTAAGTTATGAACTATTATTCAAGACAAGACACTCGATGTACCATCAATGCTCATGAATCATTTTCTAAAACCAAGGTTCGTGAGTAGTATGAAGATCCGGGGTATGAACATGTTTATGAATAAGTTTTGACATCTAGATATGTCCCATGTATGTGAGCCTCATGCTATATATATATATATATTTTATTTTTTTTGGGAGTAGTATTTAGCACCGAATTAGATCGGGTGAGAGTAGTCTTAGTCCCAGAACTACATGCCACCGTAGGTGCCCTCTGTGGCTTATGACAGGATCCTGGTATGACATGGTTCTAACTTTGCCGGTTAGGATAGCCTTTTTTAGTGTGGATGCATGACACTGGATTCCATGTAGCTCAGCATGGTTTAATATCGGTTAAAAAAAACTCCCGCATATTTATTTTCAAGCTAACAAGTTATATGATACTCTACTTTGAATCATGACTTTATTTCACATTTTATACCTTATATCTTGATATTTTTTTATGCTATCTCTCTACATACATGAACTCAGTTCAAGCATGTCTTAAGTATGTTTTTATCATGATTATGCATATCTCACATACTCAGTACATTCCATAGTACTGACCGCATACTTCTTTGTGCTGCATCCTATTATGATGTAGATTTTGTAGCCCGCTCCCTAGTTCGTGGCTAGTAGATCAGCAGCATATCCAATCAGCTTGGTGAGTCCTCCTCCTTCGAGGACTTGAAGTTTAGTTCCATTTCAGTATTTAGATTGTGTATTCTGTATTTCAGTATTTATTGTTAGCTGGGGGCTTGTCCCAGTAACTCGCTAGTAGTAGAGGCTTTCAGACATAGAGTCAGACATTCAGCTATATTCAGATTTTCATCCTTAGACTTTTACTTATATAAACTGCTTGAGTTGCTCACTAATTCAGTTAAGCTTCCGTTATTATGTTTTGTTCAATTTTTAAGTCATACTAATGCCAGAGAGTTATCTTGAGATCACTTGTGATCTTGGATCTCGTGTTACGTTCAGGGAGTAGACTCGTGGCGTGACAGATACTTAGTTCTTATGCCTTGGGAAATTACTACAGTTCATGTATAGAATTCAGAACCCTAGCCTGTGATAATTTTCAGTACTACATAAATTATGCTTGCTAGGCAGGTCAGTCAAATAATCATGTTTCAGAATTTGAATGCCATATCCTTCAGTATGTTTATGTTGCATTATCAGTTAATTATCAGTATTTTCAGCTATCTATTATTTCATTGCATTGTTGCTTATCCCCAGTTAGGAGTAGACTTAGTACCGAGCGGACGAGGGGATGAAGGCTTAGCTGTCAGTTTAGGCTAATACCTTTAGTAGCAGTCCCCAAGTCACATAACTACGGCGCCATCGTAGGTGTTAAAGGAGTCAGCTGTCAGACTAGGCTGCACATCTTTGTCCCTTGAAGACATTAGTAGTGGATCTACGTCAGACTTGTTCGTACCCTTGGCAAGGTATGAACACCCTCTCATCCAGGGTTACAGGTTGGCCCTACAGTTAGCTCAACTTGGGGTATGTCGGTTAAGAGTATCTCCCACAATCAGATTCATGTTGCATTGACCATGTACTCAGTATTTATTTCAATATTCAGTTCAGCATGTTATATTCATGATTTGTACTTGGTCATTGTATCCAGTCCAGCTTTCGCTTATCTTTCTGTATGTTCATGTTCATGCTCAGTTCTTCATTGTTCAGCTTAGTACATATCTTGCATGCTCAGTACATTCAAAGTACTGACGCATACTTTTGTGCTACATCATTTTATGTTGTAATTTCAGGCGCTCAGCATCCAGACTGCACTTAGTTCGATTTCCAAACCGTATTCAGCAGCCTCAGTGGTGAGTCCTCATAGCTCGAGGGCGATAGACATGCTTTATTTTCAGTCTTTATCTTCTCAATTTTAGTCTTATTAGAGTAAGTTGGGGGCATAAGCCAGCAAATCTTATCAATTAGAGGCTTTCAGGCACATACTAGATTCAGATGAGTTGACAATTTGGTTTTCAGTCATCACTATACTCGTATTATATTTCTATTATTCAGACATGTTTGGGCTCTTTCCCACTTCAGATATAAAAATTATTTTCATCTTTCGCACAGTATATGCTTTTTACTTCAAATTTTATTGATATGCCCTGACATGGGTTAGCTTGGGATCACTTGTGACACTGAGCACCGTATTGCGCCTAGGGGATAGCCTCGGAGCGTGACAGAATTACACAAGAGAATAAGAAAAGTTAGGGCAGTAATATATATATTAAAATGTATAGCATAAAAAGTAATAAGGAGAGTTGGGTAAATAAAAGGAATAAGAGAAGTTGGATTAATATATTAAGGCTATTAACATTCTTATAATAATGCAGTCATTACATTTATTTGATGAAGCAATAGAAAAGGTTCAAAAACAGTTACAAATTTATGGCAATGTGGATGATTTATATGTTTATGTATCTTCCAATTTCACTTTTTCTTTTATTTTTTTAATCGTTATTGAATGTTTATTTACATAGGTAAGTTAGAATTTTACAATTTAATTTTTAATTAATTAGATATTTGATTTAGTATAGAGGCAAAATGGTAATTCAATTTTGCACTTTGGAGCTTCCTACTTTTAATAATACTAGTTCTCGAACACGTGTGTTGCACGTCTGTTTCACGCTAAACAATATAAATACTTTAAACATTCAAGATTTTGAATTAATTTTTTAAGTGTCACATGAACATATATGTGAAGAAAACCACTACATTTCATTTTTTAGAACATAAGATTGACATGAAGTTAATGGCCTAATACAATTAAAAATAATTGGATATGAAGTTCGTTGGCTATTAAATTTAAAACATGTATGCTTTTCAAAATTAGATCTCAAAAGAAATATCAATATCTCAAGAAAAAAAAATTGGGAAAGGATAAATTATTGAAAATTGAAAATATGTTATTAGTTTCTTGACTTTATAATCATTTATCCTCTTCATGCATGTCCATTAACCATTAAACTGATACTTGATTCTTCTTTTTTGCCTCATTCAACATATATAGCTTTTAATACCATCTCATTGCTCGTTGCTGGAATCACTATCATTTTATTTGGCATGTTAAAAATATATAAACAAATTTGATTAGCATGCTAGAGTTCAGGTAGTGAACCAAAAAGCGTATAAAATATTGACATCAAAAATAGTAAAGATAAATAAAATAAAATAAAAATGTACTACTACAATTAATGAATAAGATAATAAAAGAATAGTTGGGGAAAAAAAAATAAAACTCAAAAGATAAAAATTTCAAAAGTAAAAAAAAAATTATTCACAAATCCATATTTAAGGAAGCTCCATCACTCCATTTTGCAAGCTCAGGCCTCAGGTACATATGAAAACTTCAACATATACCCAGAAATATTTGAACGTGTATTTCTCCATGGAAAATTGTTTATTTATAAAGAGCAAGACACTTAAACAAAACAAACTCTTACACTTCTTAAATTAAAATGCATGGCTGTTTATTTTATGAAAAAATATTAAATGAAGGACAAATCAAAGGTTGCTGATTAATTAACTTCTTAATTCTCCCCATTTTACTTTTTAGTTGTTATAAGTATGATATAGATACATCGTTTGGAATAGGAACCATTTGAAGTTATTGTATGATGATTAAGACTTAAGAATTAATGTTCACATTTTCACTGCATTAACAAAACAAAAAACAAAAATAAGTCTTAATTTTTAGCTTACAAAAATAAGTTTAAAGGATAAAATGATAAGTAATTCAACTTCAGACTTGAGGTCTTTCCACTTTAGACTTTAATGGTTAACAACTCTACAACTCTTCATTACCCACATTTACTATAATGTAACTCTTTATCTATTAATGTTATCATTTTTAAAAAATCATTTCTTGAGATTAAGTTGTTAAAGGAAAAACGTTTCAAGAAAATAAAATGTTGAATCAGTGGAAGATGAAAATCTCCTTCTCCTGAAGTAGAATGCACATTAAATAATTAAATTCATTATTTAACGGGAGGTCATTTTGATTTTTGGTAAATGGAAAAATGATCATTTAACTTTTTAAGGGTATTTTAAATTTTACTATTTCAAAATTTAATTAATTAGATTTTTGATTTAGTGTAGGGGCAAAATGGTAATCCAACTTTTTATTTGGAGCTTCCTACTTTTAATATAACTAGTCTTAATGTATGTGCGTTGCACATGTTAATAAATTAAAAAAATTATATAAAATAAATAAATTATGTGAAAATAACAATTAACATTAATATAATTTTTTCTTTAAAAATATTCCAGATATTTAAAAATTATGTTATTTATATAAACGTGCATACTACTACAAAAAGTAGGGTAAAAAATATGATATATATATATATATATATATAAATTAAGAAAAGGCCGTCGACTTTTTTTTTTGAAACTTTAGGGATTTTACGGGAACTTTTAAGAGTATAAATATTATTAATATTTTAATATATATTAGTGTTTATGTATAATTATAATTTATTTGAGAAAAATGGTGAAAAGACAACTTTGTCTAAAGCAAACCTTTTTAATGAAGGGTAAAAAGTTCAAATCACATTATGATGTGTTTCACACTTTTAATATAGTATAGATATATGATATGATAATATATGTATCCTAACTTTTGCTGACATAATAAATTGACAGGCTAGCGCTGCTTGTAGAAACTCTTTGTTTTACTACCAAGATTGTAGAAACTCTTGTACTAATTTGAAAAAAAATATTTTGTTCATAAACTCATAAATCTCTTAATGTTTGAATGTTCTCTACAATCTCCATAATTGCCCACAATAAAAAATTGCTAGTAACACCTTTATTTATAATAGGATGTTTGAGTGTTCTCTACAATCTCCATAATTGCCCACATTAAAAAATAGCTAGTAACACCTTTATTTATAATAGGATGAAGCCTACTTTAACTCAAAATAGAAAAAACTTATTTCTATATGAATTTGACTTTTTTTTAATCACAAAGGGACCATGAGCATGGAATATATATATATCTACTATAGGTAAACTACTCGCGCTTCGCGCGATGGTGAGCTACCTCAGTAATCTTATGATAATATGCGTTGTTTTGATCCGTATGCTATATTGTGAAGAAAAATTTCCATATCAGATACAATGGAAATTAATAAGAAAAGAAGAAGTACCATTACACAACAAATCGAAGAAATGAATATCCATCACACCTCAACTTAGATGAAACATGTTGCACAGAGTGGTAACCCCACTGACAGACCAAGCAGTAATCAGGTGTTTTTTGCCCTAGGGTTTGATTTTTCTTATAGTAAAGAGAGTAGAAGAATAATACACCATATATATTAACGGAATATATCAGTAACTGATAGTATCGTGACTGTTAATACTTGTGTCATCCCCTTACTCTTTAAGCATTATTTAAAGTAGCTTATGGGAAGGGAAAAAAGGAGATAGCACAAAAGATTACATTTCTAAAACAACGTCATTTTTCTTTGAATTGTAACCCCGTGATTATAACCGTTTTGAATTGACAATTTTCCTAAAACATCAATGTCAAGGAGAGCTTAGAGTTACAAATAATCTATCGTACAAATCCATAGTCTAGACCGGTTAGGCAACATTCTTCAAGCTCCAAGATACAAACAAATTAAGTCCAAGATGTAAAATCAGAGTATTAACTTTCACATTTGTGTCCAGTTGTTTGCAGTACAAAACTTGACTTTTGAGTGATAACATGTTGAATTAAACCTTTGAGTTGAATATGCACAACCATTAATCCCTCTACTTATCATGTCACGAAAATTAAATCAACGGTTGGAAGGGGACCAGAGAATTCACCTTACCGAATAATCTGTCGAAGGGGAATTAGATACTTACCAGATATGACCAAATAGTTTAGGAAATAGGATAAAGAGGAAAATGAAATATTACTGCACCTATAGGATCTGAACAAATAATTTTGGATAAACCTGATACAGGGATCTATTTTTGGAGCAATAATCCTCTCACCAGAAGTGTCCCTCATATCTGCTGGAAGCTATGTTGCTTGGACTCTTCAAGAAAGTCAATAGGTGCGTGTCAGATTCTCCAAAAGTAGTGTATTTTTGGAGGATTCGACACAGGTGCGGCATCGAAAGTGAAGAGTCCGCACAACTTAGGCGGGAAGACCAATATATACAACCAGGCATTACGCAATATATCCACGACTTGAAAAATGAAACATAGGACTTTAATACAAATAAGAATGAAGTGAAAGACCAACCATACCTTCATATCTTTAACCCCTGTTGATTTCTTAAGCTATACCAGATTTTATGTCGAGTTGCTCTATCTTCCATACTTGGATAACATGCGTTCCAGTTCTTATTGGCGAGTATCATACTCAAAGTTTCCAACGTAAATAGGTGTCATCTTAACCTCCAGTAAAACCTGAAAGAACCCAATAAAAAAGTTAATATCAAACAGTGGGAGGCAACACCAAAGTATATCGACTCAAAATATGGCCATTTGAGAAACCTTTGTTGTATGATGCCATCACAATCTCCAGCCCAAATGGTCCTTTCATCAAATGTTTTTGTTAAAGTTTAATCTCCAGACAGCATAAGAGCATTTCAATAATTCAATAGAAGAACAAATTTGTAAAAGCATCCTCATATTATTAATGCATTCCAGAGAACTATTCACAAGAAAATTAACAAACATGGAAATGGATTTTTCATTTTGGAAGTTCTTCATCCCTCACTTCATATTTCATATCCACATTTGAATGCTCAGCACAATCTTTTAGTCACTCATAACCGTTTAAACTTTCACGCCAAATACTACGAACCTCCACCTTCTGATATTAATGTATACTACTCGCCTATTTTTCATTCTCTGCCACAGGCAGATGTATGCTACTTAAACTTTGCCTACTAAACTATTTTACTTCTACTTTGGCACAGACTTCGCCTTAACAACACTTTCTACCCAGATCCTTTGTCTGTTAACAATTCTAAACGTAATTCTTACGATTCGCCTATTTTTCGTTCATCGTCCTTATTGGAAGTTCTCCACCTCTCACTTCATATTTCATACTCACATTTGAATGCTCATTACAATCTGTTAAGAGTTTACTCCAATATCCAGAAAATGCTCAAATTGTTATTCCAAAGTTCCCATGAGGCATTAAGACAAACCCAAGTAAATGGTCAAGTAAAGCTGAATGAAACAAAATCTCATCCCAACCAATTTAAGAGCCTTCAGGTAAAAAATTATCTTGAGAGGTTTGTGTACAGAAATTATAATTATGGGTAAAGCAATTAGAATCATAGTATATTGTTAGTGAACAACGATTATAGTCACCATAGCAAAGACCAACAGTTCCAATTTTGATACGTTTATAGCAAAATTCAATTTGCCATATTGATCAAAGTAAAGAACGAACCTTTATTGTACACCAATCCATGTTAACAACAGCAAGCATCTTAGTTTCAATTTGAGGCACACCCTCTTTCTGTTTCATAGAAAAAGAAATTTGTTCAAAAATCATTAGACATCATAAATGCAAATCTCATACCCAAGAAAAGTTCTTATTGCATACCAACCTCAACCATTTCATCAGAATCAGAATTTTCCGTACTTGCCAATGAATCATCACATTTCAACTCCTTATATTCTTCGGATTAAAGTGCACCAACTTTCTTCAATTGCTGGTCCTCAATTCCTTCCTCATTCACCTCGCTGGTGCTCGTGTTCTTCTTCTTCTTAAGCTCTTTCAGATGCTATCACGTTCGATTTCTCCTTAGGATAGTTCCGATTGTGTGAAGACAACGTTCTGGTTTTTTTCTTCTTGTTTTTGGAAGCCATGAGTACGTTGATGTTCACAGAAATTTATTGAAACTCATGTGGAGGAAGAAAGGGTTTTTATTTTCTTGAAACGGTGGGGAAAGACGCGCCTTTTTATTTATTAGTGATTGAGTGTGTAAGCGGTTTTTTCTGGTAACGTAGGTTTTTTTTTCCGGTGAAATTGTAAAAAAAATTAAGCAATAGGATTCCTGAATTTTGAGGATGCCAAGTAGGCGGGTCTAGGATCCTCTTTTATATATATATAAGATAAGATAAGATAAGATACTACCTTAAAGGCATGAACTCAAAAAATTCAAAGTGAAATTATTAAAATATCCCCAGCTAAAAATCGAATTAGCAATTACTAAAATACCCTTTGGTAATTAAAAAAACGAAAGTAACACAAATTTTCTTCAACATTACAACCTTTGCAATGAGCCGCCACTCCAAACCTCACACCCTGAATAGACACGATAGAGCTTTCAGAATAGATGCAACGCAATCCAATAGACGCTTCACAATTCATCATAGCTCCCCTATTTATTTGCATATACTCTGGGAAAGCTACCTTTCCAAATGTTGCCACCACTTCTCTTCACCCAATATTAAAAAAAATACGATGAGCCTTCCACATCAAACTCCATCTTCCCGACAAATCTTAAGGTTGGTTTTAGTTATTGAAGAACTTTCAGAATACTTTCACCCACACATGAGAACTCATTACAGATTCTGACTCACACACTTTTGATTTTGAAATAGGCTTTTGGCGTCACAAGTTACTCGATCTTCTGTTCAACTTCCTAGGTTTCTTACGTCTACCTCTGGAACACACAAATTTTAAGTTTTAGACAATTTCCTTACCCCGTACACGTGTCCTACTAATTATCTTGCTCTGTGATCTTCACCTACGGAATCTCTTGCACAATATTCTTTTCCTGGCAATCATGTACAAAACTACCAACGCTATTTTGTTGCCCATCATGACTTTGTTTGTAGCTTAGTTCCCGCAACCTATGAATTAAACAAAATAGTTTATTCGTAGGATTGTCCCCATAACCTATGGCACTAATTAGAACTATTATTGCATCCCGCACTATATAGTTTTAACAAAAATAACAACGATTAACTGAGAGCAACTCTTGTGAAAACTCCAGCCTATCACACATAAATAACCATCATAACTTCCCATTTGTTTGCCTACTGTGCTACTATCCGACCATATACTTTCAGTATCCCTTCATAATTTCAGCAGTTATCTTTTCCATCGTCTGCGAAATCTTTAGTATTGCGCTTTCTGTGAGTTGTTCCTCCTTTGTTATTAATCTTTACTATATCATATGCAATTATAACCATTCAGGTACAACCAACATGTCGACCAAGGCAGAATTATCAAAACAGAGTTTACCTATTAACAAGATACCAAAACAATTTGTTGATTGGGTTATGAAAGTATTTGTTATTCGAAGGGGTTCTATAATACCTTACAAGAACCCAAGGAATGAAGGCACTTTCAGAACAATAATATTAGTAGATGAAGAGATTTTATCATGTAAAGTTTATATTACATTATACTATCATTCGTATTGACTTTAATTATGAGATCAAATGTTTCTTAAATCAATACTAGGGGACAAAGATTCAGGCAACACTATTTAAATAAGCAAATCAAAACATGGGAGGACTCCTTCAAATCATATAAGAGTTACTACATTGAAAATGGACGGTTGGAGCATGTCAACCCCAACTACTCTTCGGTGCACAAAGAAGTTGAACTATTATTATCAGAAAACACCATCGTTAAGGAGTCCCTCCATACCGTTTTGACCCACAAATTCTCTAATGGTTTTGTTTCATTGAAGCATGCAGAAACACAACCAAATGGCACTATATTTTGTAATTCTTCACACGATTCTCCGGTTATATATATGCTCACTTATATAGGACCTTCCACTAAATTAGATGTCCTATTTTACAGACTTGATTTGCATGTTAGTTACAGTGTATAACGACACGCACCATCCAGGTACACATCTTTTAATTCATCCACAACTTACTGTAATTCTGTCCCATCTTAACCTCTCCATTAAATCATCCAGCTAATACATTGTTATCCAATTCATCTACACTTTCCTGCACATCTATCCCATTTTACCCCCACCAGAAACCTTTACTATGCCTTTTATCACCTACAACGCCCTTCCACAGTCTGTATGCATCTATCCAACTCATCTACAATTTCCTGTAACTCTTTCCCATTTTAATCTCACCAATAAACCATCCATGTATACTGTTATCCAATTCATCTATAATTTTCTGTATATCTATCCCCTTTATTTCCACCATAAACCTTTTTTTACGATTTTTACTTCCTTCATTGTCCTTACACAGTCCGTGCTTTCCAAGCATCATAAGAAAAGAACTTTTATAGGCCACTCTTCTTAACAAAATATTAATCTATCCCTATTAATATACATTCTCCTTTATCGAACTAACCAATGTTGTTTCTTTTGACCACGTCATCCCTCACTTAATGTATTTCTTGTCATATACACTTTCACTTCATCTCCAGTCCATTTTAAGACACACCACCTAGCCCATGTATGCTACCTTTCGGTTCACATGCACCTTACTTCATTGGTTGCCCCTGAAATGTTCCCAGACTATTCACGAATTACTATCCCGTCCCGTCGAATATTATGGTTAAAAGAAACTTCTATATTGATACAATACTTTTTAAGTTACCATTTGTTCTTTCCCATACGCTTAACTTTGTTAATCACCATCAATTATAATATATACTTACCATATATTGTTGTAATTATCTTTCATATATTAGGAGGTAAATTGCATATTATTTGCCTAGAATCTTCTTTAATTGTATTTACCATTTATCATTCTTACCATATACAACATCTATCATGTATAGTTTTACTTGCAACCTTATAAGGAGATGATCTCCTTCATTCTAAAGATACAAAAATCAAGGTTTTTCCCTTGTTCATATGGTATCTGTGCTTTAAATTTTTTTCCAGTCTTCCTTTCTTTTTCTTCCCTCTCCTCCTCTCGTGTTTTTTATTTCAAGTCCATTCCAATGGATTCACATCATCAACATCCAGTAATGAAACTTGATGGAAAGAATTATTTTTTGTGGGCTTCGTATTTTTGAAACTTTCTTGAGGGAAAAGATATTTGGGTTCATGTTACCTCGCCCAACCAGAAACCACGGCTACCAATTCAAAAGTCATCTCTAAATGGTGTGTTTCTGATGCAAAGGTACGTACCTAGATTATGGAGTCTGTTGACAGCACCATTGATATGAATCTCAGTCTTATGTTCTCTGCTCATGCGATATGAGAATACCTTCAACGGATCTATCAATGAAGTAATGATGCACAAATTTATCAACTGGAACAGTCTCTTACATCTCTCTCTCAAGAGATCGCTAGCATTCAAGAATTTTATTGTTCCAGAATGCTTATTTAGAATGAGATGAATATGATTGATGACATAAGTATTCCGGCAGCGGCACTTGAGATGGTCCTTAACCTGCAATAGAAATCTCGTTGTCGTATGTTCCTTATGAAGTTATGACCTGAGTTTGAACATATTTGGGCCTCTATTCTCAACTGCAATTCAACCTTGTTGCTTGACATTGTCCTTGCTGATCTTCTTGCAGAAGAGACTCATCTGGCCTCTCTCTATTCTCTGAGTTCTCTTCCTAATTACTTTGTTGCTTATAAAGGGAAATATCATGGCTTATCTACTGTTGAGTGCTTCAACTGTCATGAGAAGGGTCACTATGCTTCTCATTGCCACAACCAGAGAGGGCCTACCTCTAAATTATTTTGTCAATATTGCAAGAAATATGGTCATTTGATCAAAACTTGTTGGATTCGTCCACCACATCTTGGCAATTCGACTACTCCTACTGCCTTTACCTCTACTGTTGATCATCCCGATGGTTCCTCCTCTTCTTTACCTGTTGACCTCGTCCAACAACTTACCAAAGGTCTTCATGCTATAGGTTTTGGTAATCCTAAGTCGACCACTCCTTGGATTATAGATTCAGGTGCCACTCATCATATGACTGGTGACTTGAAAACCTTTACTTTCTCACAGCCTGTTTCTTTCCCTCTCACTATCACTATTACCAATGGAATGAACCTCGACATTCAGAGAAGTGTCACTTTACAATTTATATTCCCTGATTCTCCTCCTTTAGTCTTATCCGATGCTCTTTATGTCCCTAAATTATCTGCTAATTTGATTTCTGTTAATTAGCTTGTTAACAAATATTGCTTAGTTTTGTTCTCACCTAATAGTTGCCTTATTCAGGATCTGAGAACCGGGAAGGTGATTGGTCGGGGCCATAGACAAGGTAAACTCTTCATATTGGATCTGGGCTCATCCTCCAACTCTCACAAGTGTTTTCTTTCTTCGTCTTCTCATGAGATCAACTCTGCCAATGCTCTTTGGAAACTGTGGCATAAGCGCTTGGGACATCCTCATACTCAGAATCTCAAGTCATTGTTTTCTTCTGGTGATTTAGTGTCTAAGTTTAATTTTAAGAATAATTCTACTATTTATTGTGAATCTTGTGCTCTTGCCAAATCACATTTATTGCCATATAATAAAAGTATTCATCATACTACCTCTCCATTTGAACTTATTCACTCTGATGTTTGGGATCCTACAAACTCCAAGTCGCTCTCTGGCAATTTTTATTATGTCATATTTGTGGATGATGTATCTCGATTTACATGGGTTTACTTTCTTAAGCACAAATCTGAGGTATTCAGGGTCTTTAAGTATTTTTTTGCCATGGTCCATACTCAATTTGAGAAAAATATAAAGATCCTTTGGATGGACTCAGGCGGTGAATACATCTCTAAAGATTTTGAACATTTCTTGGAAACTGAAAGTGTTATTCATCAGAAAACTTGTCCTCACCAGTCTCAGCAGAATGGTGTTGCTGAGCGGAAACATCGCCTTATTATTGAAACAGCGCGTGCTCTTCGTTTTCATGCCAATTTTCCATAATAATTTGGGTTGATGGTGTACACACGATGGTCTACCTCATTAATCGGATGCCCACTACAGTTCTCTAAAATCAGTCCCCTTTGCAAAAGGTTTTTGGTACTTAGACTTTGTATGACACCTTTTGTGTTTTTGGATGTACGTGTTATGTGCTTTTTTTTAGATTTGAGTATTCTAAAATTAATGTCAAGTTTGCCAAATGTATTTTTTTGGGATCTTCAAACACTCAAAAAGGCTACCGTTGTTATGACTTGAATGCTAAATGAATGAGGATCTCATATAATGTTTTGAGGACTCATTCTTCTTTCGCTTAACTACAAAACAATGTTCAACTACAGAACCAATAGATGTGATTGGTCACTCGACTCCCTTGTCATCCTACTTTGATGATGAGCCTGATCCTTACGTGAGAGTTCCCTTGGTTGTTGCACCTCCTTCTCCATCTTTGAATCCAGGTATCCCCTCTTTTTCTCATATTTTTCCCTCTTCTGAACCACTACAAAGTGTAGTCACTACCCGATCTGGTCGGGTCAGTAAACCCCCTTCTCGATTATCTTTTTTTTCCTCATTTGATCACATTTCTATTCCTAGATCATATAAATAGGCGGCTGACAGTAAAGAATAGACTTTATGCAAGCTGAACTTGATGCACTAGCCCAAAATCATACATGGGATCTGGTTCCGGCACCACCGGATCAAATTGTGGTTGGGTGTAAATAGGTCTACACTCTGAGGCAAAAGTCTGATAGAACATTGGATTGATATAAAGCGTGCTTGGTGGCGCAAGGTTTTAAGAAAGAGTATGGGATAGATTATGAGGAAACTTTCGCTCCCGCGGCTAAAATGACTACTGTTTGTACATTATTGGTTGTTGCAGCAGTTTGACAATGGGACATCTGGTAGATGGACGTCACTAATGTCTTTCTTAATGGTGATCTATCCGAGACTATGTATATGAAGCCTTCTCCTTGCTTCTCCACTTCTCCATCCATGGTATCCAAACTGCGGAGGGCCATTTATGGCTTGAAGCAAGCTCTGTGCGCTTGGTTCTCCAAGTTGAAGTCTCTTCTTCTACAAGGTGGCTATCGATAGAGTCACAATGATTATTCTCTATTTATCTCTTCCTCGCCACGAGGGATGGTTTTTGAGTTAATCTATATCGATGATCTCTTGATCACTGGGGATGATGCTAAAGGAATTTTTTAGCTTAAAGGTATGTTACAATCTTCATTTCAAATGAAGGATTTGGGGCATCCATTTTATTTTCTTTGTCTGGAAATATCTCGTAATGTTGGTAGCTAATTTCTCTGCCAACGGAAGTATACCAAAGAAATTTTGGATATGGCTCACTTGACTGATGCGACCACCATTGATACACCCATGGAGCGGAACACTCATTATTCTAAGACTGATGGGGAACCTCTGTCGGACCCGACCCTTTATCGATGCCTTGTTGGGAGCTTGGTCTACTTAATTGTCACTAGACCTGACATTGCCCATATAGTTCATATTCTTAGTCAGTTTGTGTCTGACCCTCTGTCACGCCCCGAGGCTAGACCCTAGGCGTAACATGGGACCTAGGGTCACAAGTAATCCCATACTAACCCTGAATCTGGTATGTCACAAGCATTCTGAATATAATACTGAACAACCGGAAGCATAACTGAGAAATGAATAAAGCTAAAAGAATGTATCTGATAATATCTGAAAGAAATGACTGAGTTCAAACAATACAACCCAAATAAACTGACTACCAACTTTATGTCTGAAAGGCCTCTAATAACGATGAGTTACTGGGACAAGCCCCCAGCTAACTCTAAAGCACTGAAACTAACAATATTCGACTAAATCAAAAAGCATAATAAAGATGTCCTCGGAGGATGAGAACTCACCCCTGACTAAGCTGATGTGGTGCCGGTAAGAGCTAATCACGTGGATGAACTTGAGAACTTGAGCCTACATCATGATAGGATGCAACATAGAGTATACGTCAGTACTTTGAATGTACTGTGCATGAGGGATATGCAAAGCTAACTGAATATATAAACATGCTAAAAATACTGATAAGCTGTAATTTGAAATAAACTGTAGTACATAGGCCCAAATGTATAATCGTGCATAAAACAGTTGAAATGCAGGAATATCATGAAAGTATGCTAAAACTGAAAATAAATATGACTGAGGGCCTAAGGTACATTACTGAAGCTGATACTGTGGGAGATATTATTAATCGACATAAACCACGTGAGCTAAACGTAGAGTTCGATGTATACTCCCCATCGAGAGGACCCAATATACCTTGCCATGGTAAAAAGGCATGGTTGTGGAGTGATCACTAAATATGGTGCCCAATGGAGGGGACTCATAATCCTACGTTGGCACGTAGTTTTGGGACCTTAATGGTACGTTGAACCCTAGTCCAACTCGGTGCTAAATACTACTCCCAAACTAAATATAATTCAAAACTGGCATCCTGAGTTTTTGGGTCAGGACTAGACTAGTCAAAAATCTTTGTTTTTCTGAAATACTATAGTAGACTAAAAACTGATTAATTTCTGCGTCTAGAACTCATGCTAACAAGCTAGGTTGAATTTTGAAGGAAAATAACACATTTAATCAAATGCTATATTTTAGGGTTAAGTCCATGATTTCCAAAGATTTGATAAATATCTAACTAAATGCAAGATAATCCGTATGTGATATTTAAAACAATGCAAGGATCATATCTATACTCATGAACATGATTTCTTGGAGCAATATGTAAAAAGACAAGAACCCTAGTTCTATATTCATGAAAATCATTGAAAGGTCTGAGGTTTTTGGGCATAAAGGCGGACTGAGCCCTTACTAAATTCTCACATACCTGGTGGATAAAAATCCCAGCAAGAATCTGGAGTTGAAGCTTGGAGGAGAGAACCCTAGGCTTGGAACTTTGGAGAAGATTCTCTGTTCTGACTTGAATCAATTTTTGAAAAGTCTGACTTTATTTTGGGGAATTAGAATTAATAAAATAAGCCTAAGACTATTTATAGTCGGAGCTAAAATAAGAAGGAAAAGTTTAAAATACCCCTGAGAAATTAAATTAAAACTGCTGGAAAAAGTCAAATTCAGGAATCACGATTTGGTTTGAGGGGTCGTACTCCTGGACGATGGACCATCAACTGAGTTGTGGTCCTGCCCAATATCCTTTGGGGTTCTTTTATCTGAGGGACTATGGCTCCACAGGACGTATCATATTCCTGAAAGACGGTTCGTCATGTGGCTCGTGGTTCCTAGGAGTTTGGCTTGGTCTGGAGATTCCACGAGTCAAAGGACGGACCGTGCTTCTAAAGTACGGTCCGTAGTCTGACTCGTAGTTTCTGAGACTAGAACTGGGGGTCTTCCAATTACGGGAAACCATGAGTGACAGGAGGGACTGTGTTTCTAAGCTACGTTCATGGTCAGACTCGTGGTTCTTGAGACTTGAACTGGGAGTCTACTGGATTTGGGATGACGATTTGAGATGATGGACCGTGATTTCAAACTATGGTCTGTGGTCCTAACCGTGGTCCCTGGGGCTTGAACTGTTGAGCTACTGGAATTTGGAACTACGGTTGACATGATGGACCGTGGTTCCAAACTACGATCTGTGGTCTTGAACCGTGGTTCCTGGAAACTTGAATTATTCTGAAAATTTTATTTTCTACTGGTTTTCTGAACTAAGTCTGGGCTTTAAAGTTTTGGGTACTACAATATCTCCCCCTTGGGGTCATTCGTCCTTGAATGAAGACTAAACAAGATGAGGATGGAGGAAAAGAGCTGCAATCCCCTCCAACTGAGTACTAGAACCTGATATCTAACTGAATTGAGTTCCATGAACATGCAAACATGCTGAAATGTAAACATAACTAAGGGAACAAGGTACTAAGTCTGAATTACACAAGAGTAAACTGAGAGACTGGAGAGGAACTATTACCTCAGGCTGAAATTGAATTGGAGGGAAAGAGGTGAGGGTACTTGGACATCATGGTTGCTTCTGCTTCCCAAGTAGCTCCCTCTACGGACTGATTCCTCCACAAAACTTTCACTGAAGCGACTTCTTTGTTTCTCAACCTACAAACCTGATGGTCAAGAATTTCAACTGGAACCTCCTCATAGGTGAGGCTATCCTTCACAGCCACACTCTCTAAAGGTACTATCGATGCCGAATCACCCACACACTTCTTCAACAAGGAAATGTGAAAGACTGGATGAATCATTGCTAGTTCTGCTGGCAACTCTAACTCATAAGCCACATTACCAACCCTTCTCAAGATTCTGTAAGGACATACATACCTGGGACTGAGCTTCCCTTTCTTGCCAAATCTCATCAGTCCCTTCATAGATGACACTTTCAGGAAAACCCAATCATTAATTTAAAACTCTAAGTCTCTTATCCTAACATCTGCATAAGACTTCTGATGACTCTGAGCTTTTTCAATCTCTCCCTGATGAGATGAACTGTATTCATGGCTTCATGAACTGAGTCTGGCCCAATCAAGGCTGCTTCACCTACTTCGAACCAACCAACCGGAGACCTGTACCTACGCCCATAAAGTGCCTCATACGGGGTCATCTGGATACTGGAGTGTTAACTATTATTGTAGGCGAACTCTATGAGGGGTAGGTGATCATCCCAACTCCCTTTGAAATCAATCACGCAAGCTCTCAACATGTCCTCTAAGGTCTTAATGGTACGCTCTATTTGACCATCCGTCTGCGGATGAAATATTGTATTGATATTCACCTGAGTACCAAGACCTTTCTGGAAAGATTTCCAGAAATGACATTTAACTGGGGACCTCTATCTGAAATGATAGACAAGGGAACCCCATACAACCTGACTATCTCGCTGATGTAGAGTCTGGCATAATCTTCCGCTGAATCGGTCATATTGACTTCCAAGAAGTAAGCTAGCTTAGTGACTCTATCCACTATCACCCAAATAGAGTCCTGTTGTCTGCGAGTATGAGGTAAACCCGTAATGAAATCCATGTTGACCACTTCCCACTTCCAAGTAGGAATGCTGATCTCCTGAGTCACACCTCCTGGTTTCTGATATTCTACTTTAATCTACTGACAGTTGGGACACTTAGCCACAAAATCTGCGATGTCCTTCTTCATGTCGTTCCACCAATAGACTTCCCGTAGATCACGGTACATCTTAGTGGCAACTGGATGAATGGAATATATAGAATTATGGGCTTCTGAAAGGATTTGTTATCTCAACTCACCCACCTTAGGAACACATAAGTGGCCCTGATAACGAAGCACACCATCTCCCTCTTGGGAGAAAACCTCAACTCTCTGCTGATGAACTGCACCCTACCTGAAGCAATATTGGATCTCTATAATGTTTCTCTTTAACCTCCCTACCAATGAAGAATCTGACCCATTCTGAACTACCGTACCACCGTCTGACGTTTCCATAAGGCAAACTCCTAAGAGAGCAAACCGATGAACATCTCTGGCTAATTCTATCTTCTTTTCCTCAACATGTGATACGCTACCCATAGACAGTCTACTGAGATCATCAGCCACCACATTGTCCTTACTCGGATGGTAGAGCACATTTATATCATAATCTTTGAGAAACTCAAGCCATCTCCTCTGACAAAGATTTAACTCCTTCTGGGTGAACACATACTCGAGGCTCTTATTGTCTATGAACACATCAAAATGAACACCATACAAGTAGTACCTCTAGATCTTTATGGCAAACATAATAACTGCAAGTTCGAGATCATGAGTCGGGTAGTTCTTTTCATGGGTCTTAAGCTGTCTGGAAGCATAAGCTATGAACTTACTCTGCTGCATCAAAACACAACCCAGGCCGACTTTGGATGCATCACAATAAATCACATAACCTTCTGAACCCTCCGGTAGAGTCAAGATAGGGGCTATAGTCAACCTAGTCTTCAGTTCTAAGAAACTTTTCTCACGCTCGTCTAACCACCGAAACTTGACCTTCTTCTAAGTCAACTTAGTCAATGGGGCAGATATGGATGAAAATCCTTCTACAAACCTCCTGTAGTAACCAACCAAACCCAAGAAACTTCTGATGTCTTTTGGAGAGGTGGGTCTGGGCCAGCCCTTTACTGCCTCAATCTTCTGACAGTCAACTCAGATGCCATCACTAGACACCATATGACAAAGGAAAGCGACTTATTTCAACCATAACTCACACTTACTAAACTTGGCGAATAACTGGCGGTCCTTGAAAGTCTGCAGAACGACCCTCAGATGACTCTCATACTCCTCCTCATTTCGAGAATAAACAAGGATATCATCAATGAAGACAATGAAGAACAAGTCCAAATACTATCTGAACACCCTATTCATTGAGTCTATAAAAGCTGCAGGAGCATTGGTTAGTCCAAAAGTCATAACTACAAATTCATAGTGACCATACAGAGTCCTGAAGGATGTCTTCGAGATGTCACTACCTCTGACTCTGAGCTGATGATAGCCGGATCTGAGGTATATCTTTAAAAAGCAACTAGTTCCCTGAAGCTGG
The DNA here is from genome assembly GCA_003996215.1 of Jaltomata sinuosa. Lineage (NCBI taxonomy): Eukaryota > Viridiplantae > Streptophyta > Magnoliopsida > Solanales > Solanaceae > Jaltomata > Jaltomata sinuosa. Next base: position 1,489,558 of record QJPP01000172.1, on the reverse strand, counting down.
TCGAACAAGTCATCAATCCTGTGGATGGTATATTTATTCTTGTTGTGACTTTATTAAACTGACGGTAGTCAATGCACATCCTGAGAGAACTGTCTTTCTTTCACATGAACAACACTGGAGCACACCATGGGGAGATGCTAGGTCTAATGAAGCCCTTATCTAGCAGGTCTTTCCGCTATTCCTTCAATTCCTTAAGCTCAGAAGGAGCCATCCTGTAAGGAGGAATCGAAATAGGCTCAGTACCTATAAGGAGATCAATTTCGAAGTCAATTTCCCTTTCGAGAGGAACTCCGGGAAGATCTTCTGGGAACACTTCTAGGAACTCACTCACCACTGGGACTGACTCAAGAGTTGGGGTCTCAGAGTTGGAATCCTTAACTCAAACAAGGATATAGATATACCCTTTAGATATCATCTTTCTGGCCTTAAGGTACGAGATAAAATGACCTACAGGCACTGAGTTACTACCCTTCAATTCTAAGACTTGCCCGTTAGGAAACTGAAACCGAATGACCCTAGTTCTAAAATCGACTGAGGCATGATAGGAATGTAACCAATCCATGCCTAGAATGATATCAAAATCTACCATTTGTAACTCTACAAGATCTACTGAGGTGACTTTCTGGGAAACTGTGACAGGACAATTTTTGTATACCCGTTTAGCTATAACTGGGTTACCAACTGGAGTAGAGACTGAGAAGGGTTCTAGGAGGATTTTGGGACTGACATCGAAGTTCACTTCTATTAAAGGAGTTTCAAAGTAAAGTGTAGCACTTGGGTCTAACAGTGTATAAATATCTAAATGGAATACTTGTAACGTACCCCTGACCATATCTGGAGAATCCTCCTGGTCCTGCCGAGTCGGAAGAGCATATAGTCTGTTCTGATGTTGACCACTACCTGTAACAGACGAGGCACCCTGCTGAGTGAGGTGACCCGCTGGAGCTGCTAAAGTAATAGACTGAGCTTTGTCACCTCCCTGCCCTTGCCGGGCGGAGGGGCAGTCCTTCAACCTATGACCGAGTTGACCACAACCAAAACACCTCTCTCTGCCAGCAACACACTCACTCAGATGGTTCTTACCGCACTTTGGGCATGGTTACCTGAGATACTAGCTTGAGACTTAGAGCCTGGTGCTCCTGTTTTCTGGTTATATCGAGGCCTGAGAGATAGAGCACTAGACGATGACTGGGCTGGGGCTGCGTACCTCTGCTGAAACTGTGAGCGACTCCCACTGCCCGACCTCTACTGAGTATATTCATAGTTACCTGTCCTAGCCTTTTTGTTGTCCTTAGCAATTTCCCTGAGCTTGTCCCCCTCAACCTACTGAGCATGGGTCATCAGTCTGGAGATATCCATATCTCCCAATAACATAGCATTTCTGCACTCTGTCTTCACTAGGTCGGATACTCCAAACAAGAACTTGCCCATCTGAGCCCTTGGATCGTCTACCATGTGTGGAGCATACTTGGAGAGCTGAATGGGTCTTCACCAACCTACGACCCTAGAAACTCTGGTGGATTCATACATATGAAATCACGAACCCTAGCTGTAGCTGATCCACCAGCGGGGTTTACAGGAACTGAGGCCTATTGATTAGCCTGATTGGCAACTGTATAAACCAACAACTGAATCACATTCCAGAACTCTGCATTCGTAACCTCATGGTTCGGGACTGGAGTAACAGTGTTAGCATTGCATGCATTAGCTCTGCGATGAGGCATGATCTGAAATTCATAACAATAGATTAGAAGGGAGAAGTTGATTCAAACTCAATCGCACGATAAAGATAGCAAAAAAAGTGAAGTTATTTTCTTAGAACACTTCGTAGCCTCTCCCGCATAAGTGTGGCGCGCTTCACACCCATAAGAGAGACTCTACTTAGTGTGGCTTTTATACATCGTAGGACTCTTGAACCTGATGCTTTGATACCAAGTTTGTCACTCCCCGAGGCTAGCCCCTAAACATAACACGGGACCTAGGGTCACAAGTAACCCTAAGCTAACTCTGAATCTGGTATGTCACAAGCATTCTGAATATAATACTGAACAAGCGGAAGCATAACTGAGAAATGAATAAAGCTAAAACAATGTATCTGATAATATCTGAAAGAAATGACTGAGTTTAAATAATACAACCCAAATCAACTGACTATTGACTCTATGTCTGAAAGGCCTCTAATAATGATGAGTTGCTGGAACAAGCCCCCGGCTAACTCTAAAGCACTTAAACTAGCAATATATGACTAAATCAAAAAGCATAATAAAGATGTCCTCGAAGGATGAGGACTCACTGACTAAGCTGATGTGGCACCGGTAGGAGCTAATCACGTGGCTGAACTTGAGAACCTGAGCCTGCATCATGATAGGATGTAGCATAAAGTATGTGTCAGTACTTTAAATGTACTGAGCATAAGGGATATGCAAAACTAACTAAATATATAAACATGCTAAAAATACTGATAAGCTGTAATTTGAAATAAACTGTAGTACATAGGCCCAAATGTATAATCGTGCATAAAACAGTTGAAATGCAGGAATATCATGAAAGTATGCTGAAAACTGAAAATAAATGTGACTGAGGGACTAAGGTACATTACTGAAGTTGATACTGTGGGAGAGCTTATTAATCGACATAAACCACGTGAGCTAAACGTAGAGTCTGATGTATATGCCCCATCGAGAGGATACAATATACCTTGCCAAGGTATAAAGGAATGGATGTGGCGTGATCACTAAATCTGGTGCCCAATGGAGGGGACTCATAATCCTACATTGGAACGTAGTTCTGGGATCTTAAGGCTACACTGAACCCTAGTCCAACTCGGTGCTAAATACTACTCCCAAACTGAATATAGCTCAATTCAAAACTGGCATCCTGAGTTTCTGGGTCAGGACTAGACTAGTCAAAATCTTTGTTTTTCTGAAATACTGTAGTAGACTAAAAACTGACTAATTTCTGCGTCTAGAACTCATGCTAACAAGCTAGGTTGAATTTTGAAGGAAAATAACACCTTTAAGCAAATGCTATATTTTAGGGTTAAGTCCATAATTTCCAAAGATTTTATAAATATCTAAGTAAATGCAAGATAATCCGTATGTGATATTTAAAACAATGCAAGGATCATATCTATACTCATGAACATGATTTCTTGGAGCAATATGTAAAAAGACAAGAACCCTAGTTCTATATTCATGAAAATCATTGAAAGGTCTGAGGTTTTTGGGCATAAAGGCGGACTGAGCCCTTACTAAATTCTCACATACCTGGTGGATAAAAATCCCAACAAGAATCTGGAGTTGAAGCTTGGAGGAGAGAACCCTAGGCTTGGAACTTTGGAGAAGATTCTCTGTTCTGACTTGAATCAATTTTTGAAAAGTCTAACTTTGTTTTGGGGAATTAGACTTAATAAAATAAGCCTAAGACTATTTATAGTCGGAGCTAAAATAAGAAGGAAAAGTCTAAAATTCCCCTGAGAAATTAAATTGAAACTGCTGGAAAAAGTCAGCTTCAGGATCACGGTTTGGTTTGACGGGCCGTACTCCTGGATGATAGACCGTCAACTGAGTCATGGTCCTGCCCAAGAGCCTTTGGGGTTCTCTGATCTGAGGGACAACGGCTCCACAGGACGGACCGTACTCCTGAAAGATGGTTCGTCATGTGGCCCGTGGTTCTTGGGACTTTGGCCTGGTCTGGAGATTCCACAAGTCAAAGGACGGACCATGGTTCTAAAGTACAGTTCATAGTCTGACTCGTGGTTTCTGAGACTAGAACTGGGGGTCTTCTGATTACGGGAAACCACGAGTGATAGGACGGACCATGTTTCTAAACTACGGTCCGTGGTCTGACTCGTGGTTCCTGAGACTTGAACTGGGAGTCTACTGGATTTGGGATGATAATTTGAGACGACCGACCGTGATTCTGAACGACGGTCCATGGTCCTAACCGTGGTCCCTGGGGCATGAATTGTTGAGATAATGGAATTTGGAACTACGATTGAGACGATGGACCGTGGTTCCAAACTACGGTCCGTGGTCTTGAAGCGTGGTTCCTGGAAACTTGAATTTTTATGAAATTTTTATTTTCTACTGGTTTTCTGAGCTAAGTCTGGGCTTTAAAGTTTTGGGTACTAGAATATCTCCCCCTTGGGGTCATTCGTCCTTGAATGAAGACAAAACAAACTGAGGATGGAGGAAAAGAGCTGCAATCCTCTCCAACTGAGTACTAGAACCTGATATCTAACTGAATTGAGTTCCATGAACATGCAAACATGCTGAAATGTAAACGTAACTAAGGGAACAAGGTACTAAGTCTGAATTACACAAGAGTAAACTGAGATACTGGAGAGGAATTATTACCTCAGGCTGAAATTGAATTGGAGGGAAAGAGGTGAGGGTACTTGGACATCATGGTTGCTTCTTCTTCCCAAGTAGCTCCCTCTACAGACTGATTCCTCCACAAAACTTTCACTGAAGTGACTTCTTTGTTTCTCAACCTACGAACCTGATGGTCAAGAATTTCAACTGGAACCTCCTCATAGGTGAGGCTATCCTTTACAGCCACACTCTCTAAAGGTACTATCGATGCCGAATCACCCACACACTTCTTCAACAAGGAAATGTGAAAGACTGGATGAACCGTTGCTAGTTCTGCTGGCAACTCTAACTCATAAGCCACATTACCAACCCTTCTCAAGATTCTGTAAGGACATACATACCTGGGACTGAGCTTCCCTTTCTTGCCAAATCTCATCAGTCCCTTCATAGATGACACTTTCAGGAAAACCCAATCATTAATTTCAAACTCTAAGTCTCTTATCCTAACATCTGCATAAGACTTCTGATGACTCTGGGCTTTTTCAATCTCTCCCTGATGAGATGCACTGTCTTCATGGCTTCATGAACCGAGTCTGGCCCAATCAAGGCTGCTTCACCTACTTCGAACCAACCAACCGGAGACCTGTACCTACGCCCATAAAGTGCCTCATACGGGGTCATCTGGATACTGGAGTGGTAACTATTATTGTAGGCAAACTCTATGAGGGGTAGGTGATCATCCCAACTCCCTTTAAAATCAATCACGCAAGCTCTCAACATGTCCTCTAAGGTCTTAACGGTACGCTCTATTTGACCATCTGTCTGTGGATGAAATATTGTTCTGATATTCACCTGAGTACCAAGACCTTTCTGGAAAGATTTCCAGAAATGACATGTAACTGGGGACCTCTATCTTAAATGATAGACAAGGGAACCCCATACAACCTGAATATCTCGCTGATGTATAGTCTGGCATAATCTTCCGCTGAATCGGTCATCTTGACTGCCAAGAAGTAAGCTAGCTTAGTGACTCTATCCACTATCACCCAAATAGAGTCATGCTGTCTGCGAGTATGAGGTAAACTCGTAATGAAATCCATGTTGACCACTTCCCACTTTCAAGTAGGAATGCTGATCTCCTGAGTCACACCTCCTGGTTTCTGATATTCTACTTTAATCTACTGACAGTTGGGACACTTAGCCACAAAATCTGCAATGTCCCTCTTCATGTCGTTCCACCAATAGACTTCCCGTAGATCGCGGTACATCTTAGTGGCAACTGGATGAATGGAATATATAGAATTATGGGCTTCTGAAAGGATTTGTTATCTCAACTCACCCACCTTAGGAACACATAAGTGGCCCTGATAACGAAGCACACCATCTCCCTCTTGGGAGAAAACCTCAACTCTCTGCTGATGAACTGCTCCCTACCTGAAGCAAGATTGGATCACTATCCTGTTTCTCTTTAACCTCCGCTACCAATGAAAAATACGACCCATTCTGAACTACCGTACCACCGTCTGACGTTTCCATAAGGCAAACTCCTAAGAGAGCAAACCGATGAACATCGCTGGCTAATTCTATCTTCTTTTCCTCAACATGTGATATGCTACCCATAGACAGTCTACTGAGATCATCAGCCACCACATTGGCCTTACCCGGATGGTAGAGCACATTTATATCATAATCTTTGAGAAACTCAAGCCATCTCCTCTGACAAAGATTTAACTCCTTCTGGGTGAACACATATTGGAGGCTCTTATGGTCTATGAACACATCAAAATGAACACCATACAAGTAGTGCCTCTAGATCTTTATGGCAAACACAATAACTGCAAGTTCGAGGTCATGATTCGGGTAGTTCTTTTCATGGGTCTTGAGCGGTCTGGAAGCATAAGCTATGAACTTACCTTGCTGCATCAAAACACAACCCAGTCCGACTTTGGATGTATCACAATAAATCACATAACCTTCTGAACCCTCCGGTAGAGTCAAGATAGGGGCTATAGTCAACCTAGTCTTCAGTTATAAGAAACTTTTCTCACGCTCGTCGAACCACCGGAACTTGACCTTCTTCTAAGTCAACTTAGTCAATGGGGCAGATATGGATGAAAATCCTTCTACAAACCTCCTGTAGTAACCAACCAAACCCAAGAAACTTCTGATGTCTTTCGGAGAGGTGGGTCTGGGCCAGCCCTTTACTGCCTCAATCTTATGACAGTCAACTCGGATGCCATCACTAGACACCATATGACAAACGAAAGCGACTTATTTCAACCATAACTCACACTTACTAAACTTGGCGAATAACTGGCGGTCCTTGAGAGTCTGCAGAACGACCCTCAGATGACTCTCATACTCCTCCTCATTTCGAGAATAAACAAGGATATCATCAATGAAGACAATGAAGAACAAGTCCAAATACTATCTTAACACCCTGTTCATTGAGTCTATGAAAGTTGCAGGAGCATTGGTTAGTCCAAAAGTCATAACTACAAATTCATAATGACCATACCGAGTCCTGAAGGATGTCTTCGAGATGTCACTACCTCTGACTCTGAGCTGATGATAGCCGGATCTGAGGTCTATCTTTAAAAAGAAACTAGTGCCCTGAAGCTGGTCGAACAAGTCATCAATCCTGGGGATGGGATATTTATTCTTGATTGTGACTTTATTCAACCGACGGTAGTCAATGCACATCCTGAGAGAACTGTCTTTCTTTCGCATGAACAACGCTGGAGCACCCCATGGGGAGATGCTAGGTCTAATGAAGCACTTATCTAGCAGGTCTTTCAGCTATTCCTTAAGCTCAGATGGAGCCATCCTGTAAGGAGGAATCGAAATAGGCTGAGTACCGATAAGAAGATCAATTTCGAAGTCAATTTCCCTTTCGAGAGGAACTCCGGGAAGATCTTCTGGGAACACTTCTAGGAACTCACTCACCACTTGGACTGACTCAAGAGTTGGGGTCTCAGAGTTGGAATCCTTAACCCGAACAAGGTGATATATATACCCTTTAGATATCATCTTTCTGGCCTTAAGGTACGAGATAAAATGACCTACAGGCATTGAGTTACTACCCTTCAATTCTAAGACTTGCCCGTTAGGAAACTGAAACCGAATGACCCTAGTTCTAAAATCGACTGAGGCATGATAGGAATGTAACCAATCCATGCCTAGAATGATATCAAAATCTACCATTTGTAACTCTACAAGATCTACTGAGGTGACTTTCTGGGAAACTGTGACAGGATAATTTTTGTGTACCCGTTTAGTTATAACTGGGTCACCAACTGGAGTAGAGACTGAGAAGGGTTCTAGGAAGATTTTGGGACTGACATCGAAGTTTACTGCTATGAAAAGAGTTACAAAGTAAAGTGTAGCACTTGGGTCTAACAGTGTATAAATATCTAAATGGAATACTTGTAAAATACCCCTGACCATATCGGGAGAATCCTCCTGGTCCTACCGAGTCGGAAGAGCATATAGTCTGTTCTGATATTGACCACTACCTGTAACAGACGAGGCACCCTGCTGAGTGAGGTGACCTGCTGGAGCTGCTAAAGTAATAGACTGAGCTTTGTCACCTCTCTTCCTTTGCCGGGCGGAGGGGCAGTCCTTCAACCTATGACCGAGTTGACCACAACCAAAACACCTATCTCTGCCAGCAACACACTCACTCAGATGGTTCTTACCGCACTTTGGACATGGTTACCTGAGATACTAGCTTGAGACTTAGAGCCTGGTGCTCCTGTTTTCTGGTTATGTCGAGGCCTGAGAGATAGAGCACTAGACGATGACTGGGCTGGGGCTGCGTACCTCTGCTGAAACTGTGAGCGACTCCCACTGCCCGACCTCTACTGAGTATATTCATAGTTACCTGTCCTAGCCTTTTTGTTGTCCTTAGCAATTTCCCTGAGCTTGTCCCCCTCAACCTACTGAGCATGGGTCATCAGTCTGGAGATATCCATATCTCCCAATAACATAGCATTTCTGCACTCTGTCTTCACTAGGTCGGATACTCCAAACAAGAACTTGCCCATATGAGCCCTTGGATCATCTACCATGTGTGGAGCATACCTGGAGAGCTGAGTGGGTCTTCACCAACCTACGACCCTAGAAACTCTGGTGTATTCATACATATGAAATCACGAACCCTAGCTGCAGCTGATCCACCAGCGGGGTTTACAGGAACTGAGGCCTGTTGATTAGCCTGATTGGCAACTGTCTAAACCAACAACTGAATCACATTCTAGAACTCTGCATTCGTAACCTCATGGTTCGGGACAGGAGTAACTGCGTTAGCATTGCATGCATTAGCTCTACGATGAGGCATGATCTGAAATTCATAAAAATAGATTAGAAGGGAGAAGTTGATTCAAACTCAATCGCACGATAAAGATAGCAAAAAAAGTGAAGTTATTTTCTTAGAATACTTCGTAGCCTCTCCCGCATAAGTGTGGCGCGCTTCACACCCATAAGAGAGACTCTACTTAGTGCGGCTTATATACATCCTAGGACTCTTGAACCTGATGCTTTGATACCAAGTTTGTCACTCCCCGAGGCTAGCCCCTAAACATAACACGGGAACTAGGGTCACAAGTAACCCTAAGCTAACTCTGAATCTGGTATGTCACAAGCATTCTGAATATAATACTGAACAAGCGGAAGCATAACTGAGAAATGAATAAAGCTAAAAGAATGTATCTGATAATATCTGAAAGAAATGACTGAGTTCTAATAATACAACCCAAATCAACTGACTACTGACTCTATGTCTGAAAGGCCTCTAATAATGATGAGTTGCTGGAACAAGCCCCCGGCTAACTCTAAAGGACTTAAACTAGCAATATATAACTAAATCAAAAAGCATAATAAAGATGTCCTCAAAGGATGAGGACTCACTGACTAAGTTGATGTGGCACCGGTAGGAGCTAATCACGTGGCTGAACTTGAGAACCTGAGCCCGCATCATGATAGGATGTAGCATAAAGTATGTGTCAGTACTTTAAATGTACTGAGCATAAGGGATATGCAAAACTGACTAAATATATAAACATGCTAAAAATACTGATAAGTTGTAATCTGAACTAAACTGTAGTACATAGGCCCAAATGTATAATCGTGCATAAAACAGCTGAAATGCAGGAATATCATGAAAGTATGCTGAAAACTGAAAATAAATGTGACTGAGGGACTAAGGTACATTACTGAAGTTGATACTGTGGGAGAGCTTATTAATCGACATAAACCACGTGAGCTAAACGTAGAGTCTGATGTATATGCCCCATCGAGAGGATACAATATACCTTGCCAAGGTATAAAGGAATGGATGTGGCATGATCACTAAATCTGGTGCCCAATGGAGGGGACTCATAATCCTACATTGGAACGTAGTTCTGGGACCTTAAGGGTACACTGAACCCTAGTCCAACTCGGTGCTAAATACTACTCCCAAACTGAATATAGCTCAATTCAAAACTGGCATCCTGAGTTTCTGGGTCAGGACTAGACTAGTCAAAAATCTTTGTTTTTCTGAAATACTGTAGTAGACTAAAAACTGACTAATTTCTGCGTCTAGAACTCATGCTAACAAGCTAGGTTGAATTTTGAAGGAAAATAACACCTTTAAGCAAATGCTATATTTTAGGGTTAAGTCCATAATTTCCAAAGATTTTATAAATATCTAAGTAAATGCAAGATAATCCGTATGCGATATTTAAAACAATGCAAGGATCATATCTATACTCATGAACATGATTTCTTGGAGCAATATGTAAAAAGACAAGAACCCTAGTTCTATATTCATGAAAATCATTGAAAAGGTATGAGGTTTTTGGGTATAAGGGCGGACTGAGCCCTTACTAAATTTTCACATACCTGGTGGATGAAAATCCCAGCAATAATCTGGAGTTGAAGCTTAAGAGGAGAGAACCCTAGGCCTGGAACTTTGGAGAAGATGCTCTGTTCTGACTTGAATAAATTTTTGAGAAGTTTGACTTTGTTTTGGGGAATTAGACTTAATAAATTAAGCCTAAGACTATTATAGTCGGAGCTAAAATAAGAAGAAAAGGTCTAAAATACCCCTGAAAAATTAAATTAAAACTGCTGGAATAAGTCAGCTTCAGGAATCACGGTTTGGTTTGACGGGCCGTACTCCTGGACGATAGACCGTCAACTGAGTTGTGGTCCTGCCCAAGAGCCTTTGGGGTTCTCTGATCTGAGGGACAATGGCTCCACAGGACTGACCGTACTCCTGAAAGATGGTTCGTCATGTGGCCCGTGGTTCTTGGGACTTTGGCTTGGTCTGGAGATTCCACAAGTCAAAGGATGGACCATGGTTCTAAAGTACAGTTCATAGTCTGACTCGTGGTTTCTGAGACTAGAACTGGGGGTCTTCTGATTACGGGAAACCACGAGTGATAGGACGGACCATGTTTCTAAACTACGGTCCGTGGTCTGACTCGTGGTTCCTGAGACTTGAACTGGGAGTCTACTGGATTTGGGATGATAATTTGAGACGACCGACCGTGATTCTGAACGACGGTCCATGGTCCTAACCGTGGTCCCTGGGGCATGAATTGTTGAGATAATGGAATTTGGAACTACGATTGAGACGATGGACCGTGGTTCCAAACTACGGTCCGTGGTCTTGAACCGTGGTTCCTGGAAACTTGATTTTTTATGAAAATTTTATTTTCTACTGGTTTTCTGAGCTAAGTCTGGGCTTGGAAGTTCTGAGGTATTACACCCTCGATGTATTTATCTTACGTCTGTTCATCTCCTTCTCTGTTATCTTTGATCGGCCGTAACAATGGGCATGCATTATAGTCATGACTCACCTACTCTCTTGCGTGCCTTCTCAGATATAGATTATTGTAGGTGCCTCGACACTTGTTATTCGACCACTGGGTATTGTGTGTTTCTTGGCAACTCCTTGATGTCTTGGAAGTCAAAGAAGCAAGCAACCATGTCCAAATCATCTACCAAAGTAGAATATTGTGCCATGTCGACTACTTACATTGAAGTGGTTTGGTTGCATCATTTGTTGGCTGATTTTGGCATTCACTTTTCCTCTCCCACACCCATGTACTGTGACAATGAAAGTGTTGTAAAGATTTCCATAAATCCCATTTTTTATGAACGAACCAAGCATATTGATATTGACTGCCATTTCATTCGAGAAAAAATTGACGACAGTCATATTTCTCTTCCTCACGTTTCCTCTAGATATCAACTGGCGGACTTTTTCACCAAGTCTCAAACAAAGAAACGGCATGAGTTCTTTACTTGCAAAATGTTGGTTGACCACCATCAGTTTCAGGGGGGGTGTTAATCACCATCAATTACAATCTATATTTACCATATATAATTGTAATTATCTTTCATATATTAGGAGGTAGATTGCATATTATTATCCTAGAATCTTCTTTAATTGTATTTACCATTTATCGTTCTTGCCATATACAACATTTACCATGTATAGTTTTACTTGTAACCCTATAAGGAGATGATGTCCTTCATTCTAAAGATACATAAAATCAAGGTTTTTCCCTTGTTCATAAACTTTAGGATGCCGTTACCTCTTTATTCTGCATCTTGCCCTCAATCCATCTTCTTCATGTTGTGGCCTTCAAACACAATTGTCCTGCATTTCATCAGACACTGGTATGAAGCTTACACACGCTCATGTGAACAATTTTGAATCACTATTGCACGCCCATTTAATTATGCATTGTAGTTCTCGATACACGTTCCACTAATAACTAATTAACTACTAACCCCTGCATATTTTCCCTGCTTTCCCAACTGTTGAACCTCCCCTTAACTTTTACAGTGTTTAAGCTCCCCTTTACAGACCTTATCCGACTTACCTATGTTTTCATCTCCCATTACGGCTTATAACATATCCACACTTGCAACTGTAAAATCTCTTTTGGTGCCTTTACATGTTTATCAATTTTAAAGTCTTTCCTTTTCGGAGATTAATCTTTGCTATGCAAACACCCCTGTCTTTTACCATTAACTGTAAACACACAGGAAGCCACCTATGGGAAACCAAACTATGAACCATAATGCACATCTCATTCCTCCAATTAATTGTCCAGGTAAATTATTGAGGATGCCTTAAGCGATTACACTACATTATTGTTCATCCTATTTAACATTGAATTTCTCTTTTTATATAGTAACTAAACTACCTGCAGTTCCCAGAGATTTATCGTATATGAACATGGAACAAGTGTGGATTCAATATCTAAGGAACAAACAGGATTAACTGCTATCCGAAATTTATACAGGAGTCTTCCCAGATCCATCATCCACTGAATAATGATTGCGGAACTTTTTTTGCTTATGTACAAATATTATGCTAGCTAATGTATGCCTTTTGAATTACTATTCCAGTTATAAACCATTTATCATGCCATCTTTATTATAATGTCTCGTGTGCACAAACAAATCATTGACCAAATAAGTTGTATTTTGTAAATTATTTAGCACAGGAAATCAATCATACAACGAATACTGATCATCAAACTTTTGGTTTACTTACAATTTTTATGCTATCTTATGTATGCCAGTTGCATTAATTTTCCCATTATACACCGTCTATCATGCCATCTTTATCATTACATTTCTTGTGTGCAATCAATTGACTTCCCACGTTATCTGTATTTTGTAAATGATCGAGGACAGAGGAAATCAAATAAAATCTGCTCTTATTAGGAAGGGAAAAGTAACGGAACATTCTACTGTTACCTTTTTATGGAATGGACCACGTAATTATACTAAAAATAGTCTTTCTTACATTACCTTTTCATTTAATTAGATAATTTATCCACTGCCAGGATGACCGATTAGTTATTAAGAACTTCAGGCTATTAATCACCAAAACATAGCCCAAACCTTCTTTATAATGATATCAAGGAAATTATTTGGTTCATCACATACTAAAGGATATCAACAACCTTATGATACCCTGTCTCATTGATAATTCCAGATAATAGAACTTCTCATGAAAGATACATAATCCATTAAACGATCCTTCAATCACGACAAAGGCTAACATGAATTTGTGCAGCCACAATAACAATTTGCATTGCACCTGCCCGCCAATTCTCTCATTTCGAGGGAATATACAGTGTGATTGGTTACCTTTCTCATAGAAGTTTGGCGTGTTCCTTCCTTTCCCTTATATCTCTTAAGCATAGCATCCTATTGCAGATTACCATATCTTCTACATGTTTGGACAATAAATACACAAAAAATCAACTACTTTTACATAAAGTACTGCAAGCACATTATGTACCTAATTTTACGACTGCCCTGCTTTCAAATCTCTTTTCTTGTTAAGGCCAGAAAATATTAATCCCACTATCCGGCGAAATATGTTCTCATACTAGGTATCCACGTGCAACGCACGTACGACGAATATAGTATATATATATATATATATATATTATTAAAAGTGAGCTCTAAAGTTCAAAATTTAATTACCACTTTACCCCTACTCTAGATCAAAATATTATAAAATATATAATTAATTAAATATAAAGTAAGTATAATTATAATAATAATTATAGCAGATATAAATACAATATAATATTAATTGTATTAATAAGTTATAAAGTCTCTATGAAAACTTTTCTAGAACTTATATATTTTGTGATGTCATACCTTAATTATCTTCACCTTTTGAGTTTTCTACCTGTATTAACGTAAATACTAACATCCGCTAGAATTTATTTCAAAATCAAAGTAATCATTTAGCATCAAATTCTTTCTTGAATACTGGTATGTGGATTTATTTAAATTTTCAAAAGTGTCAAAGAAAATTTCTTTGCATTCTTATACATGCATCTTAACTTTAATAAATGATATATTCTCACATCTGTTTTTTTCCAAATATGTGACTTTTCATATTTCTGGATTACTTCTAATTATGTTTTTTTGACTTATAAATTCTTCTTTCCCACAACTATTTTGATATAGACATAAGATCATCATTCCAAAACAAGTAATTCCAAGGAGAGAGTGGTTTTTTGGCCATAATGAGCTTATAACCCTTCTATATTTATCATGACCATCAAGGATTCTTATAAAGAAATACAAAAAAAAAAAAATGCTAGCCAAGGCATAGTACTATACGAGCTTCATCGTCATCCTTTTCTTTGTATTCTTCTTATCGCAATTACTAGTAAAGTCAAGAACTTTTTAAGAGGGACTTATATATTCCACAACATCAGATCAACATAGAAATTATGAATTCAATAATGTATTATTTTTATTTTATTACCATGAAGGGTAGGAACAAAGTGAAATATTCTTTACTTATACTTCTCCCAATATTTTAGGTGGAACAGGGTGAATTATGTGTCATACTCTATGTTAAAGTTCAAGCACATTATTAGTCATGGAATAGATTTATTGAATTTTTCAATCTTACAATGTATTTCCTCCAATCATTTTTATTTGTTGACTATATTAGATTTTTTTTTACCTCACTTTAGCATATCAAGAGAAAAATAATTTATTTTTTTGTTTTACTCTTAACATTAACCAGTCATTTATTATTACTTAATTACAATATAAGAAATATGTTTCGCTAAATAAACTCAAAATTCATCTATATATTTATGTTTGAAATATCTCAAGAAAGTGTCTCATTCGTATAAAAGAATATATTTTTTGAGTTCTACTATATTAGAATATTGTAATATAATAAAATAGTGCCACATTTGAGAAAAGAATAATATTTATGTGATTTTTAAGAGATGATATACTTATTGATAAGGGGCACATGCATAAAGCTTGTGTCCAGGAACTAAATGGAAGCTCCAAAATGTAAAGTTGGATTACCATTTTACTCATACACTAAAGCACAACGATATAAAATATTTTATTAGTTAAATATAAATAATAATCATATCACATATAGTAATAAATACTAAAAGTTGGGAAAGTATTAAGTCAAAAGTTGAAAGACGAAAATATTCATAGAAAGTTGTTAGACATTTTTACCTTTTAATTAGTTACTTTTAAAAAAACTTTTTCTTCTCCATCATCTTCAGTTTTAGGTACATAATAAAATATAACAATTGATAGTTTATTCTTCCATATATTTAGGTTTCGGTTGTTATACTAAAAATTTCATGCGTGATAGACAATTACTATATAATCATCTCATTTATTTAAGAAATATTCATGTGTTTGAGTCGAAGCAAGATTCATATGACTTCTGACCGCATTTGGATTGATCGTGACGAGATTCAACATATGCATCAGTTTTTTTTTTTTTTTTTTTCATGCACAATAGTTAATTTTAGGAAATATCAAGTTTGCAAGATTTATTTTCTAGCCTCAATTTACAAATTGTTAATTTTTTTTTTGTATGTTTTGATTTTTAGTACAAATAAAATCCAAAAATATATGTACCATTTAAAATATATTATTTTCAAGAAGTTAGCTTTGTCGTATCTTATTCTGAAGCTAGGCAGCTGAGAAACATCTAAGTGATAAGCACCATGAATGATTCTAGGCAAAAAAATTGTGATCAGTCTGCACAGTGTTAGTGAGGTCAACGCCTAGATCATCTTCCACTTGAGTAGCCTCTCTATATCAATCTGTGATCTGATAGCATGATTCAAAAGAGAATATAATTAAGGAGCTTAGAATCGCTCTAAGCTTGGTGTTTCTACGGTCTTTCTATTCAATCATATGGATTTGACTACAAATCTTTATTAAACATGAATTAAATAAATTTGTAAGTACTATTCTAACCAATTTTGGTTTTCTACAACTTTAAATTATTCTTCAACATGGACTAACATACTTGTAACCGTATGGTCCATGAAGTATACAATTCATATTCATCACTAACTTAGAGTCTCTTTCAAGCATAATTCTGTGATAACCATTGTTATAGCAATAGCACCATTTCAAACCAAAAAAATGCGCAGTTGTCTCGGACAGGTGAATAAAATTAGTTTTAGTTTCTTTCTTTTTTATCAGAAAAGTCACATATCTTTTCGCGAGATTTGGTGGAATTTGTACTGGTCTTAGATAGCATGATTAAGTCACTATATCAATTCCCTCACTAGAGTAAAAGAAAGTATGAGGTGTAACAAGTGACACTAAGGGGTCGTTGGTATGGAAGATAAGATCGACAAAATTATCCCATGGATTAAGATATTTCATGGGATTAGTTATTATATCATATATATGAAATATGTTATTCCATCATTGTAGTACAAATAGTGGAATAAATAATTTCGGACTAAATAATACCTGTCCAAATATAGAATAAAATAATCTTGTTTTTTATCGGGAGAATATTATTTCTTATATATCCCTCATACCAGACGACCCACCTTAAAAGATAACTTAGTGAAACCACAACGTAAATTCCCTCAGTAGATAGTAGTAGAAGAAATGTACAAGAGTATGTAACAAGTGACACATAAACATGCTTATATTATTCCGAATATGTTCACAAATATATCAAGTAGAAAGTAGGGAGCAATACAGCAACAATTACCCTTTTACTAAATAATCAGTTTAGCTGGCTGGCTGTAATTATATATCTATTTGTCTAAACTCACATGGTGATGCTACATATAGTATTATACCCAAATTGCATTAGCCCTTATGAGTAATTTCTTGAGCTTATTGCCCCTCAAATTAAGGCTCATTATCTCATTGGAACCACCAACAAACTCTTTCCCAATGAACACAGCAGGCACACTAGGCTTACACCCTAATTCAACCAAAGCTTTCTCCATTTCCCTCCCATTTGGAAGTTCATCAAGATCATAAATGGTAGGGTTTGCACCGAAACTACGAATTAGGGTTTCGATGCTGTGAGACATGCAACAACTACTCTTTGTGAAAATTACCACTGGACTTTCTTCTCCCAACTTCATCACTCTTTCCATGTTCAAAAAGTTCAAGAAAGTGTATATAATAGGCTTTCTTAGTGTTTTCTTGATTATTTGGAGTGAAAGGAAGAATACGTTTTGTTTTTCTTCCTTTAGATATCCAAATGTAGTTATGGAAGTTGTGAAAAAATCAGATTGATGCAAAGATATATTGATGCTGAGTGAAATGTGAACTTGAATGGAGCTATATATAAGGGGCGAATAGTGGGTGTATCGGGTGTGGAAAAAGTTGATAAAATTCTCAATAGAATAAAATTGATAAATATCCAAAGCATTATTCTGGATCATTACACCATAAAGGCATGATTTGGTTTATCTACCTGGCATCTAATGCACAGTGTAGACAACATGGTCCTCAAGCAGGATAAGGAAATCAGAAAAGTTATTCCCCCACAAAATCTTTGTAATTGACATAAGGGAATTCATTGTTTTAGTTCCCTACTTGATATAATGGTCAAAATATTAATAATAAGAGAAAACAAAGTTAGTTATTGGGTGTATTTGGTACGAAGGAAAAAAAAAATCACCAAAACTATTTTTAAAACAAAAGTATATTTCTGAAAAATAAGTGATTTTCTTACTTATTTTTTGGTGTTCAGTAACTAAACAAAAAATATTATTCCAAAAGTGTGTATATATATATATATAATTTATGTTTGGGGTGGAGGGAGATAATTAATTTGAAATAACAATTATGAAACATAGAAACTATGAAATTCCTTTTATCAAATAAACATAAACATATCAGTAGTTGCTACTTTGTGAGAAAGGAACAAAATGTAAAAAATTACTCCTGTAAGGATGTATTTTCGATTAAAACCTCATATAAACCAAGTCCAATAATCTCTTTCACTTTGTGATAGATCTTTATAGTAGCATTTGCAAATAAAGAAAAAACAGTGTATCCAGCTAATAAGCAAAACCCTAACTGAAAACCTAGGAAGATATCTAATGGATATGCTGTTCAAATGGTGTCCACATTACAATCCATAAAGAAGGAAATTTTTGCAGATTCTCCTTCTTTAATTCACATAATAACTAACACAAAATCAAATTCCCTTTAGATATTCCAAACATGGATCAAATACAAAGGGGTACAGCTTTAATACCTAACCTCATATCAACTGATTCGCACAAAGTGAAATGGGCTCAAGGTAGAGAAAAGGGTCATTGCTATCTCGAAAGGCCACATATGTTATGTATCATCCGTCCAACGTGTGTAACCATTTTTGGGAATTATGGTTTACATTGTAACCAATCAAATGATCAACAACGTAATATGAGAGGGTGGCCACAAAAAATGACAAATCACTAGCCTAAGGAAGCCTTTGCCTGAGTCTTCGCATATGTAACGACCCGTCCGGTTGTTTTGAGTATTAGACTTCATTCTCCTAAAAGACCTTTTCTATAAACTTTAAATGAGGTTTATGACCTGCGGGGACAGGTGGCATCGTTCTGAGCCAATCAGATGCATATTAGAGAAGAAAATCAAAACTATGAATTTAGAAACTTAAGGGTTGACCAAAGTCAACATTTGAGGTAAATGATCTCGAAATTGAGGTTTGACAGTTTATATGACCAAAGTCAACATTTGGGGTAAACGATTTTGAAATTGAGGTTTGACAGTTTCTATAGGTCTGAGGGATGATTTCTGACTTAGGCAAATGGTTAGGATAATTCCCTAGTGGCTCGATAGTGTTTTGGAATCTTGAGTTACAACAGAAAGTCCCGCAATCGCGATGTGTTGTTGGGGGCATGAGTCATCATGGTCGCATGGCCTGTGTCACGATTGCGTATAAAGTGGGAGCTTGAGTGGGCATTGTAATTGGAGGTGGCGTCCGTGATCGCAAGGTCTACTTTTCATGGGGCGCGATCGTAACGGTTTGTCCAGTGATCGCATTAAGGGACCTCTAGTAGAATATAATATTTCCCAAATCTGAATTTTGTCATTTCAAAGCATATTTTGACCCCTAGACCTCATATTTTATTTTATTTTTAACTCAACATTTGGCCTTTCTATCATTTCATATGGAAACATCTATATTGCAACAAAGTCTGCAAACAAACTAGAACTCATTATTCAGCAACCAAAAGTAAAATACCTAAACCAACATATTGTCATCAACAACCTAGTAAAATTATCAACTAGAACAAAATGTTTGCATTAAAAAGAGCAACCTTTTCAATTGTTGTCATCAGCACCTACCTTCCCATTGATCTCAGCTCCTCCAATTGTGCTTTCACCTGATCCTGAACCAGTTCTAACCTCTTCGAATACACTTCCAGCTCTAACATCTGCTGCTTCCTCCATTTCTCATCCCCCATCATTTCCATGTTCATTGCACCTACCTCGAACCACAATGGGATCGGACTCATCCCCATTCCTCCGAACCCAAACCCTCTAGCAGGCCTGTTCAACAACTCCTTGAAAATAGGAGGCGCACAATTCTTCACCGTTTCCTCAATCAGGCTAGGCACTGAAGCAGCCACCTTGGCTGGGTCTGGGGCGGCAACCACAGCCACTGGGTTCAAGTTTGTGGTCGGCATTGGCACATGAGGGTTAGAGTTATTACAAATGATAATAGCATCAGAATTAGGGTTAGGGTTACTGTGAGCATCTTCATCATCTAATCCATCATCTTCCATTGGGGCGGAGAAACCAATAGAGCCTCCATTGCTCCAGATCTTGCGGGAGATCTCGAAAGTGACTTGTTCATGAGGACTCTTGAAGACAAACTCCTTGCTGGTTTCCATCTTGCTAATCACAGTCCTGTACTTCTTCTTCAGGCGTTGGAGTTTCTCCACCAGCTGATTTTTGTTGAAATTAAGCTTGAATTTGGACTTGATCTGGTCGTAAAATGCCGTCCTATCGTAACGGTGCTGGTGGGATGAATTGTTCAAGCCACGCTGCGTCGTGTACTCGAGAAAACCTCTTAACAGCTCAACCTCGTCCTTGTCACTCCAAAGCCTTTGAAACAGCTTTCGAGACCCATCAGAAGCACCAGATGGCCTCTTACCTCCTGGCAAAACAACGGGAACACAAAAATCATCAATCCGTGGTCGTTTCCGATCAGGGTTAACGAAAGGAGAAGGAGAATTGCGGGTGGAGACGGCGGCGACTGAAGGAGAGGATTTGGAATCGTCATCATCGAGGTTGTCATCGTGATAGACTTGTTGGTGTTCAGACATGGGAAGATAGTTGGGACTACTTGGGAAAGGGACACTTTGAAAATTCAATTTGGTAAAGAGACACAAGTCTTGAAATGTTAGCAAAAAAGATACTTTTTATGGCATCATCAATTCAACTTTAAAAGTTAACAACCCTAGCGTACAAGTCTTGAATAATACACTTTAGTTCCTCAGTTGAAAATACAAATTATGAAAAAAAAACAAATATATATCTTCTTCCACAACCTCCCTTTTTCCCTCCATTTTTATCCATTTGAGCTCCCGTTTTCGACAATTTTTGCCCTTTTCAAGCCATATTTCGTCCATTTTTTTGGTTGCCAACGGAGAAATCACACCCCCAATATTATAATCTTCCCCACTTCAGCTTACAAATCACAGCACCATTGATATCCCTCCATTGTTTATAAGCTTTCAAATCAGTCCCACTTTCCGAAAGAGATTTGTTGTGTCCTTTCGCATACGCAAGTGTACGTGGTCGTACAAGTAATATAGAATTTTAAGTCCAAATATCGTACCCATAGAGACTTATCGATTAACTATTTACTAAATTAAATTAATTTTAATTATTTATTCAAGCGTAAAAAGCCAAATTATATTATGAATTAACTAAACTAAAAATAAAAATAAGTTAACAAATGAACAATTAACGAGATGAAGAGTATATTTTCACTTAATCGATGAGATAAAATCAATCTAGGGTTATGAATCCGCTAGCAATCATGTTGAGTAATCACTTGAAATGACTCTGATTTTGAATCGGGTTACTAGTTGCGGGTTAATTTTAACCATATTGAGCGTTTTTCCAACAACTCTAGGTCTCCTCGACTATTTGTAACGCCTATATTCCTATGATCATCGGTCGATAGTGAAGTGCATGTGATTACTCTTTCATATCAACTAAGCAAGGCTAACGGGTATATTCCTATCCACGTTAGCGAATCGTTCCCCTTTTCCTATAAGGTTCGCAACCAAGCCATATTTTTTTCTTATTACACACGCAAATTCTCTATTCCTAGTCCAATTTATGCGTCACAAATAGTATTTAAATGTTGATCAAGCAAATAAATAACTAAGCTCAAGAAAAAGTAAGTAATCACACGAGCCATAGCATGACGATAAATATCTTAACAAATCAATTAAAGTTTATACACCAACAATCATGAAACTACCATAACCCTGGATGAAAAGTTTAACTTCGCATAAACATGGAGAAATTACAATAAATCATCCAAACAAATACAAAAAAAATTAATAAAGAATAGATAATAAAAGATAGAATCAATTTTCTTTGGCCTCCACGGCGGCTTCTAGTTCTTCCTAGGTCAAAAGTTCTCTTAAAATCGTACTTTAGAGTGTATTTATGGAGTATGAAAAAGATTGGAATTTTAAAAATCAAATCCTAATTGAACAGGGACAAATTTCATTGAGCTCGTGTTTACACCGCAAGACAGTGGCGCAAACAGCTTATGAGATTCGGTCATCATGCATTTCTCGCGCCACTTATGCATTGAGTCTATTTGGCGCATGACCTAAAGCTTCAATTGTCAAGACCTAAACCATCGCGAGTGGCACCCACACTAAACCCCTAGTGAAAAAACCAATTACCCAAGCCAATAGTTAAATAACTAAGTAGCTAAAAATCAGTTTACATTAAATAAAGCCAAGATTCACACCTAACAGCAAATAATAAAATCTCTGCGGAAATAAATCCCTAGAATAAAAAAATACTCAAAATGGGTGAAAAAGTATATTTTGCATTATGATCATCTATACAATATATAGGATTACAAAGATATGGAAAGATATTTACAATCCCAAAGAATTTACTACAATCCCAAATAATATACTACTATAATCCTACATGATATTCTAATTGATACAATAATTAAAAATAAACCTACTCATTAAAAGAAGATCAACTAATTTCCTAACTCAAATTAACAAAAATCGTGTATGAAATCATCTAACATAGTATATAATATAGGGATGTAACCCCAAAATAAAAAAGTTTGAGTCTGAACAATGGACTAGAAAGATCGAGTAGATGAATCCATGGTAGCCCGGAAGATGCAACTCACCCTTACATTCAGATGTCGTCCATTTTAAAATTGAGGTCGCGCAACAGCCGTCAAAATATATCATGTACTCAACAAAAGAAAAGCAAGTGCAATATCGATACATAAAATAATTGTGTACTGATAGGATCATCGGTCAGCTCCAAATATACAAAATATGAACACATAACTATAACTTGGTAAAATATGACAAAACATGTATAACCCAAGTCAGTGAAAATACGCAACACTCTCAGTCATCAATCTGACTTAAAAACTACATAAGACATATCCAAACCACAACAATAACAATTCATATGATATTTTACACACCTTTCAAGTAATTCGGACCACTCAAGGATCCTTAGAACATCATTTACGGTGTCTAACATGCAATTTCGATCTACACAAGAACCACTCCAGTATTTAAACACACCAATCCGGACACTCATTGACCAACATGTAGATAGTACATCACAATAAATAATCTAGTTCACTCATGGAACCAACACATAAAAGAATAACCAAACATGTATCAGGCGTGGTACCCATGTCAACCATAATAAAAACCTGTACCAGGTGTGGTATCTGAGCCAATCGATAGATATTTCGTACCAGGTGTGGTACCCGAGCTAACCAATAATCTGTATCGGGCGTGATATCCAAGCCAACCAAAGAATCACAAATATCACACAATTACAACTACAATGAATACAACCTATACTTGTAAAACCGACAAACCTTAAAGACAAGGTCATTGCATGAGATTGACAACCAGATATCATTTAGCATTCATTCTCTTATTCCTTAAACACGTATTGTATAAGTAATACTAACGAAATAGTTAACATGCAAACATATAACATAATTGGGGTCACAAGTTAACCATCACTTACCTCAACTCAAGCCTTAATGCTCTACTGAACTGGAGCTTTCTCGTTTCTTGAAACTCTAGATTGATCGTGGTCTAAAGAAAATAATACAACACAAAATCAATCCAAATAGCCTAAATATTCCGGGATTACATCTTAATCCCAAACTTCAGGCCATTTTTCATGATCATTCCACCCATCCCAGGGTCCCCCCACCTTAAATTATTTAAAAATAACCTAAACCAAGAACCCAAGTTTTTTCATGAAAATTAATTATTTAAAAATATTCAAAATCAAGAACCCCAGGTTTTTCATCCCAATATTCCCTTTTTCACTAGACAATCCAACCTAGGTTAAGTTAAACCCTTTCCCAAGCCTGTAATTTACGATTCTAAGCCACAAGAATCAAAGTACTAGATTAGGGGAATAAAATACTTACCTTAGCGAAGGATTATGGTGGAAAACTAGTGAAAATCGTCCAAAGTCGCCTCAACCCTTCCCCAAAATGTTCTTGAAAAATAATGAACATTTTTAGAAAAATTCTTTATTTACAGCGACTAATCCCGCTATAGCAGACTTATCCCGCTATAGCGGCATATCCATAGTGGCAGTCGCCCACTATAGTGGAGTTGATCACCCTTGAGTCCCGCTATAGCGACGTTGTGATAGCAGTGTGTTACTCGCTATAATGGTTGACACGGGATAAAAACTCGGGAATCCTCCCAATTTTTCCCATTTCACAACACCTTCAAATCATGATGTTCCAGACCAACCTCTTCACGTCAAGTTCGATATCTGGAGTTCTACTCACCCGAATTCATTTTTAAAAAGTCCTACGGACTCCTTAACGCCTTAGCTAATAGAAAAAGTAGCTCACACGTACTCATTTCATCCAATTCTTTCCATTTTTTCTATTGCACACATTATACTACTTCTTTTCTCTAAATTTTATCATTTTCACCATATTTTATTTTTACACATTAAAAGTATAATATTAAACACAAAGTAATATAATTAATACTCAAAAGATAATTAAAAGTATTAAAATATGAGACGAATAATGGCTAAATATACATAATTTTGGGCTCACATTAAGATTCTAGTCTCAATATATATATATATATATATATATATATATATATATTATTAGTCCGGTGATTCTTGATAAAGCTTTCAGTTCTGGTCTGACAATTATTATATGGAGATCTCATCAGCCATCGATTATTATAGATCACAGTCACAATCTAGGCATCAATCAGGCATAGACCACTACATTAGTCTAGTCGTCGATCATCTAGGTCTATAATTTCTGTTGCAGAACATGTTGTTGTTGGGTCTAATTTTTTGGATAAATGGGAGGAGACTCCTAAATGTTGGAATTAAAAGTCTGTGAGGAAGGTGACAGTGCCCACTGCCCTTCATTGTAATGGTTCATATAACGAATTGGTTGCAAGCATAATCAAGTCAGAGGAGTTAGATAATGATCCAAGCGACATGGTCATTAGTTAACTTATGAATGGGAGGAGAAAAATACATCCATCATTCATAAAGAATGATAAGAATGTGGGCTTGTACATGATTGATGTTGTTACCGATGATTCAAGGCCTATTTTAAGAATTAATGTTAATGAAAGGTCTCGAGAAGAAACTTTGACATCAGTCCCACTCCTACCCCCACCCCCGCCAGTCGATGTTGATCAACGGAATACGAGGGCCTGGGTGATTTTGCAATTTATATGGAAGATGGTGAAAGTTTTGAAGAAGAACAATTATTATGAATATATAAGAATTTAAATTTCTGTGGCATTTCAAATTTGTTGGTGTTTATGTTTTTTTATTTTTGCACACTAATTCATTGCTCTTAAATAATCAATCATAGACTCTTATGATATAAAATGTCACACCCCAAGGCTAGCCCCTAGACGTAACATGGGACCTAGGGTCACAAGTAACTCCAAGCTAACCCTGAAACTGGCATATCAAGCATACTGAATATAATTCTAAACGAACGAAAGCATATTGAATAAGTCATAACGAAAAGGAATAATAATTCTAAAGATATCTGAAATAATAGTCTGTCTAAAAATCAAGTGAACTACAAAAGATGAAGTCTGACTCTATGTCTGAAAGCCTCTAATACTAATGAGCTGCTGAGACAAGCCCCCAGCTAACTCCAAATACTTAAAGTAAAGACAAACTGACTAACTCAAAAAGCATGTAAAAGATATGTCCTCAGACGATGAGGACTCACCACTGACTGTCGCTGATATGGCGCCGGGCGACCTAATCACGAGGCTGAGCTTAGAACTTGAACCTACATCATGATAGGATGCAACACATAGAGTATCCGTCAGTACTTTGAATATACTGAGCATGAGGGATATGAAAAGCTGACTGAATATGTAAACATGCTAAAATACTGAAAAGCTGTAAAACTAAGCTAAACTGTGGTACATAGGCCCAAAATATAATCATGCATAAACAACTGAAATACAAGAGTAATCTGAAAAATATGCTGAAACCTAAAAGTAAACATAACTGAGGGCCTAATGCACTTTACTGAAACTAACACTATGGGAGATTCTATCAACCGACATAAACCACGTGAGCTATGGAGTATGATGTATACGCCCCATCGAGAGGACCCAATATACCGTGCCAGGGTATAAAGGTATGACTGTAGCATGATCACTAAATTTGATTCCCAACAGAGGGGACTTATAAACCTACGTTGGCACGTAGTTTTGGGACCTTAAGGGTACGCTACCCTATTCCAACTCGGTTCTAAATACTACTCCCAAACTGAAGACTAATATCTCATTAAAACTGGAGTCCTAAATTTTCTTAGATAGAACTAAAGTGTCTGAAATTGCTAACTCCTGAGATACTGTAGTAAACTGAAAGCTAGTTAAATTCTGATTTCTTTTAAAGCTCATATTAATAATCTAGGTTGAATTTTGAAGGAAATATAATGCTATAGAAAAATCCTATAATTTATGGCTAATTTCCTTGATTTCTCAAGTCATGGTGAAAACTCATGCAAATAATGAAAACATACTGCAATTCATATGAAACAGGATATAAATCATGTGAGAATCGTAAGAACTAAATTCTAGAAGGATTTGCATAATTGGGTAGGAACCCTAGTTCTTAAACCATGAATACTGAAGAAGGATTATAATTTTGGGCATAAGGGCTAACTAAGCCCTTACTGAATTTCCACATACCTGGTGAATGCCAATCTCTATAAGAAATCTAAAGTTGAAGCTTGGAGGAGAAAACCCTAGGTCTGGAAGTTTGGAGAAGAACGCTCTTTTCTGACTTGAGATTGAATTTAGAGAATCTGACTTTGTTTTGGAGGATTAGACTTAATAAAATAAGCTAAGACTATTTATAGTCGGAGCTAAAATAGAAAGAAAAGGTCTAAAATACCCCTGAGGAGTTAAATTAAAAGCTGCTGAAAAAATTCACAACCAGGTTCCACGATTCGTGGAAGCTTCCACGACTCGTGGAACCCTGTCGTGGTTACTAGGCCTTTTTCTTGGCTGCAGGTCTGATAACCATGAGCCAGGTTCACAGCTCGTGGAACCATTCACGGCTCGTGGAACCTACTAGTGGTTCCTGAGGGATTTGATGACCCTCAGGTCTAAGTTCCACGGGACCATCCTACGACTCATGAAAACTTCCACGGCTCGTGGAACCAATCCTTAGTTCTCAGAGGGAATGTTATCCCTCTGATCTGACTTCACGGGCACAGTCCACGACTCGTGAAAACTTCCATGACTCGTGAAACTGACTAGTGGTTTGGCTGACAGTTGAATTTTTTTGATTCTTTCTAGTTTTTTGAGCTGAGTCTAGGCTTGGAAGTTCTGAGGTGTTACATAAAATCAATTCTAATTGTGACCATCACATTATATGCCTAAAAGAGGAAGAAATTAAAATGGAAAATTTATAATGAACATTTGATAATATACCACAAAGTATATAATCAACTATAGTCATTATACATCCTAGAATTATACATCCTAGAACATGTGTTCAGTCTAGCATCAATCATATGAATTTATAGTCAATCAATAGTATGACCAGAAAAGGTAAAATTAAATAGATTAAATCAAATTAACATCATCAAACATTGTAAAATAACTTAATAACATCATATGTAAGTCCACACCAATTGGATACCTAATCTAAAGGGTATAAGAAAGAGCAATGATTGTAACAATCACTTCCTTAGACTACAAACTTGATGTTTGAGAAACATTACTCGTTCTCAAACATTATTTGTCCTAAGAACTCTCACAAACAATACTTGTTCTAAGATCCATTTGATCATGTATTCAATTATTGTGGACTCTCATAGGACTATCTAAGTTGTTTTACAATTCTTGAATTATGTTAATTCACATAATTTAATTTAATTAATTTAATTATTATCTTTTTATAATCATATATCAGTCCTTATCTATATAGGTATATAATAAATCACCTCGTCTATGCTACACCAGAAGCTTTGTCTATACTTGCACATTTGATCAGTCTAGGATCGATCATATAAATATATAGTCCATCAATAGTATGGCTAAAAACATATAATTAAATAAATAAAATTAAATTAACATCATTCAAACATTGTAAAAATAAATTAATCACATCATATATGAGTTCACACCAATTGGATACATGTTCAAAAGAGTATAAGGAAGAGTAATGGTTGTAAAAATCACTTCCTCAGAACAAACGTAATGTTTGAGAATCATTACTTGTTCTCAAATATTACTTGTCCTAAGACCACTCACAAACATTACTTGTTCTAAGACTTATTTGATCATGTGTCCAATTATTGTGGACTCCCATAGGACAATATAAGTTGTTTTTATAATGCTTGAATGATGTTAATTTATATAATTTAATTTAATTTATTTAATTGTATCTTTTTAATCATATTTTAATATTTTAGGACTACTACATGACCAAAGACACATTTGATCATATCCAAAATTGATATGGACTCCCAAATAATGTTTAGTCATAGTTTTATAACGTTTGAGTTGTGTTAATCCTCTTAATTTAATTAATTATAATTCTTTTTAGGCATATACAAGTGTTTGTCTATATATTCTATTGGTCAATTATAGACTGCTCACAAGGTCGATTTATGACACTTCAAATAGCATACTAGTTTATATTTATTTGTAAAGTAGTTGATAATTGATAAATGATGTAGTTGAGAAAAATAATATCCATTAATAATTGATATGAGTCGATTTATGATATACTTATTCATAGTCTATTAGACTTGTGCAAACTGAGACTTGGCTTTGAAGTAAGGAGTTTGGAGTTTAAGCTTTAATTTGGTGTTTACTAGACGTCTATATTTTCTTTGGTTTATTATAGATCATTTATTTATTTTAGTCAAATAGTTGTCTAATTTATATATATCAAATGGTCGATTATTGACAAATGATATAATTGAGCATAAACCATATCAGTTGATAATTGACACTAGTCGATTTATGATATATTTCATATAGTAGTTTAATTTATATATATCAAGTAGTTGATTATTTACAGATGGTGCATTTGAGCAGAAATTATATCTGTTGATAATTGACACGAATTGATTTATGATATATCTATTCATTGTCTATCGAACTTGTGTGAATTGAGGTTTGAATTTGAGAGGAGTAAAGGATTTGGGATTTGAACTTTGAGGTTTAGAGTTTGGTGTTTACTAGACGTCTTCATTTGCTTTTGTTTGTTATATTCTATTAGAGTTTTATTTTGACCCATAATTTTTATTTTTCTAATTTTTTTAAAATTATTTGAGTTTATACATTATAGAGTAATTTATATTTAAAGGTGATTTTGGCAACAACAAAGACACGTGAAAGTAAAGATAATATAACCTCTTCATCATATATAGGGAACGTAAAACAGTTTTCATACATAAATATAAACTCAAACGGTTTTTGCATTCATAAATAAAATTTTCGCAAAGAATTATATAAAAGAACTAATCTATTAGGGGTTCGAAGGAGAGTGATGAGTTCATTAATCTCTTTTCCGAGCCTTTTGCTTAAATTATTTTTATGCTATTTTTAAAAAAAAATTGCACTCATTTAAATCTTAAGCCCTCCTTATCTATTTGGAGCCACAAACACCTTTTTTTCATTTTTTCAATTGGGCTTTGGATCAAATTTACTTTTTTTCTTCTTCTACCTCAATGTCACGCCTCAGGGCTACCCCCTAAACGTAACACGGGACTCGGAAAACAAGTGCCCCAAGTTAACCCTTGGCTAAAGTATGACTTAACAAACATAGATAAACTTAACGAAAGCATCAAACAGAAGAGATAAATAGACTGAGACATCAACAGCTCAAACATAACATAACAGAATCTGAAATCCAAATACAGAATCTCTACTATGTCATAAAGCCTCTAAACTGAATAATGAGTTACTGGGACAAGACCCAAGCTAACTCCAAATACTAAACAGAAACCGTAAAGATAGACAACTGATACTACTCCTCGAAGTATGAGGACTCACCACTCAAAGCTGGGACACCGGCTAACCTCTAGCCACCAATCTGAGGACCCAAACCTGAATCTGCATCATCAAGAGGATGTAGCGCAATATATGCGTCAGTACTATAGGATGTACTGAGTATGTGAGATATGAAAAATATGAAGTAAACATGCTATACATAGTTTAAAACTGAAATCATGCTATGATAGTGAAAGCTGGAATGCGAAGGACTCAATGCAATATCGTAGGCAAAATATAATTGAAAACCATAAGTAATAATAGAACTTCTAAAATCTGAAAGCATACAGTCAATGCATTTAAATAACTGAAATTGTTTCTGCGGGAGGTTCTCTAACCGACATAGACCATGTGAGATATATGGAATCTGATGTATCCGCCTCATCGAAAGGACCCAATATACCTTGCCAGGGTATAAAGGCATATCTAATGTGATTACTGTTTTTGATGCCCAATAGAGGAGACTTAAAGAACCTACGGTGGCATGTAGTTCTGGGATATACAAGGAATACACTCACCCAATCCAACTCGGTGCTCAATACTACTCCCAAAACATACTTATAGCTCAACTTATACTTGTGACATATCTAATGCCAAATCTGTTTGAAAAGCATACGGGTATATCTAATACCATGCAATTCATATAGCCTAGGTAGACATATCTAGATGCCAAATCTTTCATAAAACATAGAGACATATCTGATTTCATATAATTCATACTTCAAAATCCTTAAAATCCTTAAAAACTTAGCATAGCCATAATTCAAACTATACTTTTCTTTCTAAATTCATAACTTGAAGAATTAGGCATGCAATTTCATGATAATAGGGGCCATGTTATCTAAACATGCTAATTTTGCTTGAAACGTGCAATTCAATGAAATCATGCTAGAATTATCATTAAACATATGGGCTCTTGAAATTATGCAATGAATCTTAATTAAAACATGGGTAATGAGTGGGAAATTATGAATTTACACTTTAAAATAAAACCCATAACTTTTTCCCAAATCGGGTAAGAACCCTAATTTTACAACTTCATAAATCAAAGTAAGAATCATGGTTTTAGGCATAAGGGTGAAGGAATCCCTTATTGAATACCCACATACATGAATTGAAGCTTTCTAAACCTTGGATGAGAAGAATGGAGAATTGGAATTGAATTCCTTGCTATGGAGGTTAAACTTAGAGCTTGAAGAAGTTTCTTCCCTCTTTTGGTAGATGAATGAGGAATAATGAAAGACTTAGGCTAATAAGAGTAGAAACCCTACTAAAAATGGTCAAAATGACCTCACTTAAGAGTTAAAAAGATGGGTAATTACAAAAATACCTCTAGGATTTTATTAAGGAAAAGCTGTTAAAAATCTCAGCTTCAGGAATCACGGGTGTAATCCACAAGCTGTAGACTGAACCACGACTCGTGGTTTCCACTTGTGGTTCCTAACCCAAATGTTCAATTGCTGAAGGGGTTCTACTAGTCAACATGATGGACCGTAGTTCAAACTACGGTCCATAGACCAATTTGTCGTTCCTGGGGAATTTGGCAGACCTCAGATCAAGTTTCACGAGTCAACAGGACGATCCATAGTCAAAACTATGGTCCGTACAATTCACTCGTAGTTCTTGGGCAAACAGTCAGTCCTCTGATCTGATTCCATAAGTGGATAGGACGGGCCGTAGACTGAACAATGATCTATAAAACCAACTCGTGGTTCTCAGACCAGATATTGAACCAGCAGATACAAACCACGACTCCATTCCACATCCCATGGTTCGAACCATGGTCCGTGGTTTGGACCTAAAATTCTTGGGAAGCTAAAATTTTCAGATATCTAAGTTTGAAAGCTAGATCAAATTCTGGGGTGTTATAATATCTCCCCCTTGGGATCATTCATCCTCGAATGAAGACTAAGTAAGGAAAACAGGAGAGAATACAGCCCAACCAAACAACAAAACATAAAACTCAAGGGTACACATGAAAACTGAGCTTTTCAACTCAAAACATGATTGAACTAACTTCGAAAAATATGAATGCATGCTAGGATCATGAGGGAAAACTGATGGACTAGAACCAGAGGGACATACTAAGGAGGAAACTAATACCTCAAGGTGAAACTTGGTTAGAAGGAGATGAGGGTACTTGGCTTTCATGGCTGCTTCTGCTTCCCAAGTAGCTCCCTCAACTAGCTGATTTCTCCAAAGGACCTTCACTGAAGCGACTTCTTTGTTTCTCAACCACCGAATATGACGATCAAGAATATCCACAGGAACTTCCTCATAAGTAAGGCTATCTTTTACATTCACATCTTCCAAAGGAACAATAAAGGTCGGGTCGCCAACACACTTCTTCAACAAAGAAACATGGAAAACGGGATGAACCGCTTCTAAATCTGATGGCAAATCCAACTCATAAGCAACACTATCAACTCTCCTCGGAATCCGATAAGGACCTATATAGCGGGGACTAAGCTTCCCCTTCTTACTAAATCTCATCACACCCTTCATGGGTGATACCTTTAGAAACACCCAATCATCAACCTCAAACTCTAATTCTCTTCTCCTCACATCTGTATATGATTTTTGTCGACTCTGAGTGGTCTTCAACCTCTCCCTAATGATCTAAACCTTCTCCATAGTCTCATGAACCAAATATGGACCAATCAAAGCTGCCTCACCTACCTGAACCTAACCAATATGAGATCTATACCTCCGCCCATAAAGTGCCTTATAAGGAGCCATCTGGATGCTAGAATAGAAGTTGTTGTTGTAGGCAAACTCAATAAGAGGTAAGTGATCATCCGAACTACCTTTGAAATCAATCACACAAGCTCTCAACATATCTTCCAAAGTCTGAATAGTACGCTCTGCCTGGCCATCCGTATGTGGGTGAAAAGTTGTGCTAAGCTTAACTTGAGTACCAAGACCTTTCTGAAATGACTTCCAAAACCGGGATGTAAACTGAGTACCCCTATCTGAAATTATAGACAATGGAACACCATGTAATCGGACTATCTCCTGAATGTAGAGTTTGGCATAATTATTTGCCGAATTGGTAGTCTTAATAGCTAAGAAGTGGGTTGATTTAGTCATCCTGTCGACAATCACCCAAATAGAATCATATTGCCTACAAGTATGAGGCAAACCAGTAATGAAATCTATATTGTACCCCTATATGAAATGATAGACAATGGAACACCATGTAATTGGACTATCTCCTGAATGTAGAGTTTGGCATAATAATCTGCCGAATTGGTAGTCTTAACAACTAAGAAGTGGGATGATTTAGTCATCCTGTCGAAAATCACCCAAATAGAATCATGTTGCCTATAAGTACGAGGCAAACCATTAATGAAATCTATATTGATTGCTTCCCATTTCTGAGTAGGAAGATCAATATCCTGAGTCATACCACTCAGTCGTTAATGCTCTACTTTCACTTGTTGACAGTTTGGACACTTAGCCACAAAACCTGTTATGTCCCTTTTCATGCCATTCCACCAATAGACTTCTCGTATGCCAAGGTACATCTTGGTGGCACCGGGGTGAATAGAATACTTGGAGATATGAGCCTCTGCCAAAATCTGTTGTCTCAACCCATCTATATAAGGAACACACAAATGACCCTGATATCGAAGCACACCATCTCCCCCTTGGGAGAACACCTCTACCCTTTGCTGATGGACTGCACCCTTCAGCTAGTGCAAAATAGGATCACTGTCTTGCTTTTCTTTCACTTCAGCTACCAAAGATGTTACATCCCGAGCCTACCCCCTGGACGTAACACGGGACCTAAGATCACAAGTGATCTCAAGATAACCCTCTGGCACTAGTATGACTTAAAACTGAACAAAACATAAGAACAAAAACTTAACTGAAGTTTGAGCAACTTGATCTGTTATATAAATATAAGTATGAAAATGACAATCTGAAATAAGTTGAATATCTGACTCTATGTCTGAAAGCCACTACTACTGATGAGCTGCTGAGATAAGTCCCCAGCTAACTCTAAATACTGAAAACTGAATAAACAAACTAAATACTGAAATGAAGCTAAGCTCCAAGTCCTCGAATAAGGAGGACTCACCAAGATGGCTGGATGTGCTCCTGATCTACTAGCCACGAATCTGAGGATGGGCTACGGAATCTACATCATGATAGGATACAGCACAAAGAAGTATGCGGTCAATACTATGAAATGTACTGAGTATGTGAGATATGCATATAGTATGATCAAATACACTTGAAGACATGCTTAAAAATGAGATTATGCATAATTCGTGGTAAAACATACTTAAAAATATACTTAAAGCTAAAATCATATAATAATGATAAAATCTGTAATCTGATGACTCAATGTAATATCATAAGCTAAAAACGTAGTCATAATCATAAGTCATAAGTAGTATGTATGAAATCTGAAACTAAAGAGTCAGTACATTTTTAAACTTGAAACTGTTTCTGTGAGAGGTTCTCTTACCCGACATAGACCATGTGAGCTACATAGAATCCGATGTATCCGCCCCATCAAGAGGACCCAATATACCTTGCCAGGGTATAAAGGTATACTTATGGCGTGATCACTAATTCTAATACCAACAGAGGGGACTTATGAACCTACAGGGGCACGTAGTTCTGGGACTTAGGGTACTCTCACCCCGTTCAACTCGGTGTTAAATAATACTCCAAAAATATACATATAGCTCATATGATACTGGGGCATATCTGATGCCAAAACTAATCATAACTAATGACATATCTGATGTCAAATCTGTTTGAAAATCATAAGGGTATATCTGATACCAAGCAATTCACATAGCTTAGGTAGACATATCTAGATGCCCAACCTTTTCATAAAACATAGGGACATATCTAATGCCCAAAACTGTTGAAAAAGCATAAGGACATATCTGATATCATGAAAATCTCAAATCACAAGTCTTAAAGATTAGCAATACCATAATTCAAAATATACTTTTCTTTCTAAATTCATAGCTTGAAGAATTATCATGCAATTTCTTAACACTTGAGGCCATGTTATCTAAACATGCCAGTTTTTACTTGAAAACATGCAATATAGTGAAAACATGCTAGAAATTATTTTTAATGCATGGGATTTTGAAAACACTTAATGAATCTCAAATAAATCATGTGTAAGTAATGAGAAACCTTGAATTGATGCTTTAAAATTAAACCTATAAGTTTTTCCCAAATTGGGTAAGAACCCTAATTTTATAAATCCATAAATCAAAATAAAACTTGAGGGTTTTGGGCATAAGGGTGGAGGAAATCCCTTATTGAATACCCACATTTCTGATTTGAAGCTTTCCCAACTAAGAATAAGAAGAATGGAGACTTGGAATTGAAACCCTTGATCTTAAGCTTGAGACTTGGAGTTATGAAGTTCTTTCCTCTTTTGGGTGCTTGAATGAGGGAATAAGAAGAGACTTAGGTTAATTGGGGTAGAAACCCTACTAAAAGGGATCAAAACGACATCACTTAAGAGTTAAAAATTACAAAAATACCCCTGAACTTAAGCTTGGAAAAACTAATAAATGACTCGGCTTCAGAGACCAGGAGTTAGTCTACAGACCGTCAACTGAAATGACAAACCTTCAACTGATCTGTGGTTTCAGGTGCCACTTCTGGGAGCCTACTGGAACTCAACTCCACGAGTCACTCTACGATCCTTGATTCAGAACGATAGACCGTCATGTTGACTCGTGGTTCTGACTTAAGGACATGAGGATTCTCTGATCCCCAGGGATTTCAGGTGGAAGGATGGGTCGTCAACCCACTCATAGAACTTAGAGGACTTGGTACCTCTCTGAAGGTGATTCCACTGGTTACAGGATGGACCGTCGTTCAAAATGATGACCCATCAAGTCACTCATGGAAACTGGGGGAGAAAAGCTAAAATTTGACAAACCACGGGTCACTCTACGAATTGTGGTTTTGGTCTACGGGTCGTGAACCAACCAGTGGTTTTGAAGATGAAAGTTTTAAGGTTTAGGTCTGTTTTCACGAGTCACAGTATGGGCTGTAGTTTCATTCCATGGGTCATCATCCCGTCCGTAGTTACTGATAGTGCTGCAGTAAAATACCCATAAGCTTTTACTCCGGACTCGTATTAATACGCGATTGGTTGGGTTGGAAAGAAGACTCAAAAATCTTTAATTTGGTGGGCACTAGGACACCTAACTCTTTATATTCTAGGAGAAATGGTCGATTGAAGTTGACCCTAGTATAGTCTTATATGAAAACTCATTTGGTTGAGGTGCTTTCAACTTAACTTGATGATAGGAGTTTCTTATGAACATGATTCGCATCCAAAGCACTCACCACACTAGAAAAATGATCATTACACTCATGAAAAAGTTTCGGGTATTAGCTTAGGATTTTTGGGGTGTCACAAAAGATGATTCAGAACCATTTTGAACAATAACACCACCTTTTGTCGAATCCATAAGGCAAACTCCCAATCGAGCAAGTCGATGAAAATCCTTGGCAAATTCCTTCTTTTTGTCCTCAACCAAAGACACACTCTCCATGGACAACCTACTACGTGCATCTACCACGACATTGGCCTTACCCGAATGGTAAAGCACACTCATATTATAATCCTTAAGAAGCTCAAGCCATATTCTTGATGAAGATTCAATTCCTTTTGAGTGAACACATACTGTAGACTCTTATGATCGATGAATACATCCACGTGAGCACCATACAAGTAGTGTTTTCAAATCTTCAAAGAAAAAACCATGGCCTCCAACTCAAGGTCATGAGTAGGGTAGTTCTTCTCATGTATCTTAAGCTATCTAGAAGAATAAGCGATCACCTTACCACGCTGCATCAACATACAACCCAAACCAATCGTAGAAGCATCACAATACACAACAAAGTCATCCGAACCCTCGGGTAGAGTCAATAGGGGAGCGGTGGTCAACCTAGTCTTCAATTCCTGAAAGTTCTTCTCACATAGATCAAACCACTAAATTTTACCTTCTTCTGAGTCAACCGAGTCAATGGGGCAGCAATGGAAGAAAACCCTTCCACAAATCTCCTGTAGTAACCATCCAAACCCAAAAAGCTCCTAATATCGGACTGGAAGTGGGTCTAGGCCAGTTCCTTACTGCCTCAATCTTTTGAGAATCGACTGGAATACCATCACTAGACATAATATGACCTATAAAAGCAACAGACTGCATCCAAAACTCACACTTGCTGAACTTAGCAAATAATTGTCGGTCCTTAAGAGTTTGCAACACCACTCTCAAATGATCTGCATACTCCTCCTTACTCCGAGAATAGATAAGGATATCATCAATGAACACAATCACAAACATATCCAAATACTACTTCAACACACGATTCATCAAATCCATAAAGGCTGTAGGAGCATTCGTTAGTCCAAAAGACAAAACCACAAATTCATAATGACCATACCGAGTTCTGAAGGCTGTCTTTGGAATGTCACACTCTCGCCGGATCTAAGGTCAATCTTGGAGAAGTAACTAGCACCCTGAAGTTGGTAAAACAAGTCATCAATCCTGGGAATATGATACTTATTCTTGATTATGACCTTGTTCAACTGACGGTAGTCGATACACATTATGAGGGAACCATCTTTATTTTGCATGAATAAGACTGGAGCACCCCATGGAGAGATGTTGGGTCGGATAAAACACTTATCAAGAAGGTCCTTCAACTGGTCTATAAATTCCTTAAGCTCCACAGGAGCCATCCTATAAGGAGGAATAGATATAGGATGCGTATCTGGAAAACGATTTATTCCAAAGTCGATCTCCCACTCAAGAGAGACTCCGGGCAAATCCTCGAAAAACACTTCTGAAAACTCATTCACAATTGAAACTGAGTGGAGAGATGGGGTTTTGGACTCCGTGTCCATAACCTGAACTATATGATAGACGCAACCCTTAGAAATCATCTTCCTAGCTTTGAGGTAAGATATGAAATGACCCTTTGAGGATGGAGTACTACCCTGCCACTCTAGAATAGGCTCATTTGGAAACTTGAAACTAATAACTCAGGTACGACAATCAACTGAGGCATAACATGCATACAACCAATCCATCCCAAAAATAACATCAAAATTGGTCATCTCCAACTCTAATAAATCCGCTGAAGTGACACTATGAAGGACTGAGATAGGACAATTTCTATAGACTTTCTTGTCTAGGACTGACTCACTAATAGGAGTAGAAACACAAAAGAGTTCTAAGAGCTGTTCAGGACAAATTTTGAACTTGCAAGCCACATAAGGAGTCACAAAAGATAAGGAGGCACCAGGGTCTAATAAAGCATACACATCAAAGGAGAATAATTTTAACATACCAGTAATAACGTCCGGGGAGCTCTCTTGGTCCTGACGAGAAAACATGGCATAAAGGCGGTTCTAGCATGGACCACCACCACAACTAGAAGCAGTGCCATGCTAGGTCGGTCGACCTCCTGGGCTGCTAGAGCAGACTGAGTCCTACTACCTCTCTGATTCTTCTTAGCTGAAGGGCAATCCTTAATCATGTGTCTAACATGTCCACACCTGAAGCACCCCTCTCTACCAGCTAGACACTCACCTGGGTGACTTCTACCACACTTGTTGCAAGAAGGGTAAGGAGTCCCCTTTGCAATACTTCCTTGCGAATAGGAAATAAATCCTCTACCAGTCTGATCATAATGAGTCCTGGGGGCCTTGGTAGGAGCACTAGCTGAAGAATGAATGGGTCCTGATGATTTCTTCTAGAACGAAGAGCGATGTCCATCTCTGGACTTATGATGGCCAAAACATGAGCTCTCAGACCTAACCCTCTTGTTCTCCCTTGCCTTCTCCTTCAACTCGTCTCCCTCGATCTGTTGGGAATGAGTCATAAGTCGAGATATATCCATGTCACCCAAAAGCATCGTGGACCTACACTCCTTCTTTACCAAATCTGACACTCGATAAACATACTTACTCATCTCATCCCACAGGTCAGTCACCATGGAAGAAGCGTACCTGGAAAGCTGGGGGAACTTCAATCTATACTCCTGAATCGACATAGAACCTTGCCTCAAATTCATGAACTCTTCGACCTTAGCTTGCCTCAACTCCCTTGGGAAGAACCGGTCAAGAAACACCTTCTCAAGGCATTCCCAAGTCATAGGGAGCACATCCCTAGCCCTAGCATCTTTCCATTGAGTAAACCAAATATGAGCCACGTCCTTGAGTTGATAGGAAGCCATCTCGATACCATCCACGCCACCCACTTGCATCACACCAAAGATCTTCTTTATCTCATTCAAGAAATTTTCTGGATCCTCACCAACTTTAGAACCCCAGAACTCAGGTGGGTTCATGGAATGAAATCCCGAACTTGGGCCGCAACTCCACCTTGAGGATGGATGGGGATAAGAGCCAACTGATTGGCCTGAGCGGCCATAGTATGAGCTAGCATATGAATGGAATTTCTGAACTTCGTATTTATGACCTCGAGGTCTAAAATCAGAGGATTAGCATTTTAGGCATTGGCCCAGCGAGGCATGGCACGATGTGGAGGCATAATCTGAAATGCATAAAGATTGGGTTAGAGAAGTATTTAGAGTTAAACTCCATCGCATGATGTTGATCATGAAAGAAGTGAAAATATTCCTAAAACATCTCATAGCCTCTCTCCCATAGATGTGGCGCGCTTCACACACATGAAAGAGACTCTATTTGATGCGGCTTTCAGACACCCTAGGACTACTTAAACCTGGCTCTAATACCAAGTTTCTCATGCTCCGAGGCTACCCTCTAGATGTAACATAGGACTCGGGACCACAAGTGCCCCAAGTTAATCCTTGGCTAAAGCATGACTTAACAAACATAGATAAACATAACGGAAGCATCAAACTGAAGAGATAAATAGACTGAGTCATCAACAACTCAAACATAACATAACAGAATCTGAAACCCAAATACAGAATCTCTAATATGTCTGAAAGCCTCTAAACTGAATAATGAGTTACTGGGATAAGACCCCAGATAACTCCAAATACTAAACAAAAACCATAAAGATAGACAACTAATAATAGTCCACGAAGTATGAGGACTCACCACTCAAAGCTAGTACACCGGCTAACCTCTAGCCACGAATCTGAGGAACTAAACCTGAATCTGCATCATCAAGAGGATGCATTGCAAGATAAGCGTCAGTACTATAGGATGTACTGAGTATGTGAGATATGCAAAATCTGAAGTAAACATGCTATACATAGTTTAAAACTGAAATCATGCTATGATTGTGAAAGCTGGAATGCGAAAGACTCAATGCAATATCGTAGGCAAAATATAATTGAAAACCATAAGTAATAATAGAACTTCTAAAATCTGAAAGCAAAGAGTCAATGCATTTAAATAACTGAAACTATTTCTGCAGGAGGTTCTCTAACCAACATAGACCATATGAGCTACATGGAATCCGATGTATCCGCCCCATTGAAAGGACCCAATATACCTTGCCAGGGTATAAAGGCATAGCTAATGGGATCACTGTGTCTGATGCCCAATAGAGGGGACTTAAAGAACCTATGGTGGCACGTAGTCCTGGGATATACAAGGGGTACGCTCACCCAATCCAACTCGGTGCTTAATACTACTCCCAAAATATACTTATAGCTCAACTTATACTTGTGACATATCTAATGCCAAATCTGTTTGAAAAGCATACAGGTATATCTAATACCATTTAATTCACATAGCTTAGGTAGACATATCTAGATGCCAAACCTTTCATAAAACATAGAGACATATCTGATGTCATATAATTCATACTTCAAAATCCTTAAAATCCTTAAAAACTTAGCATAACCATAATTCAAAATATACTTTTTTTCTAAATTCATAACATGAAGAATTAGGCATGCAATTTCATGATAATAGCGGTCATATTATCTAAACATGCTAATTTTACTTGAAAATATGCAATTCAATGGAATCATGCTAGAATTATCATTAAACATATGGGCTCTTGAAATTATACAAGAAATCTTAATTAAAATATGGGCAATGAGTGGGAAATCATGAATTTACACTTTAAAACAAAATCCATAACTTTTCTCAAATTGGGTAAGAACTCGAATTTCACAATTTCATAAATCAAAGTAAGAATCATGATTTTGGGTATAAGGGTGAAAGAAATCCCTTATTGAATACCCACGTACCTGAATTGAAGCTTTCTAGACCTTGGATGAGAAAAATGGAGACTTGGAATTAATTCCTTGCTATGGAGCTTGAAAAAGTTTCTTCCCTCTTTTGGTAGATGAATGAGGAATTATAAAATACTTAGGCTAATAAGAGTAGAAACCCTACAAAAAATGGCCAAAATGACCTCACTTAAGAGTTAAAAGGGTGAGTAATTATAA
Organism: Jaltomata sinuosa; assembly: GCA_003996215.1. Taxonomy (NCBI): domain Eukaryota; kingdom Viridiplantae; phylum Streptophyta; class Magnoliopsida; order Solanales; family Solanaceae; genus Jaltomata; species Jaltomata sinuosa. The sequence continues at coordinate 1,448,238 of QJPP01000172.1, read as the reverse complement.
AAATACCCCTAGGATTTTATTAAGGAAAAGCTGTTAAAAATCTCAGCTTCAGGAATCACAGGTGTAATCCACGAGCCGTAGACTGAATTACGACTTGTGGTTTCCACTCGTGGTTCCTGACCTAAATGATCAACTGCTGAAGGGATTCTACAAGTCAACAGAATGAACCGTAGTTCAAACTATGGTCCGTAGACCAATTGGTCATTCCTTAAGAATTTGGCAGACCTCAGATCAAGTTTCACGAGTCAACAGGACGGTCAATAGTCCAAACTACGTTCCGTACAATTCACTCATTGTTTTTGGGGAAACAGTCAGTCCTCTGATCTGATTCTACGAATGGACAGGATGGGTCGTAGACTGAACCACGGTCTGTAGAAGCAACTCATGGTTCTCAGACCAGAGACTAAACCAGCAGATACAAACCACGACTCCATCCCACGGTCCATGGTTTGAACCACGGTCTGTGGTTTGGACCCCAAATTCTTGAAAAGCTAAATTTTTCAGATTTTCTAAGTTTAAAAGCTGGATCAAATTCCGAGGTGTTACACTCAAGATCATGAAGATCCTCAAAAACACTTGAACTTTTAAGTTTTCAACCCCTTCGAATCTTCACAAAACTTACCTAAATTTTAGGATTAGCTTCCACTCGAGCTAAAGAACAAACTCCAATATCTTTTGAGCTCGGATTCAACTTCAATCTTTAAAATTTATTTTTAAGTTCTTCAATAAAGACACACAAATTAACATAATTAAAACCCACAAAACATATAATGATAAAGAAAGAAAGAAAAAAATGAGTTATGTATTAATTCCATGAGAAGCTTATTTTATTGTTGTTAATGGTAGTTTTAACATGGGTTGAATGAGGAAGAAACAATGATCTTCATCTTCATCTTGACCCAAAAAAAATTAAGATATTTTGTGCTAAAAAATGATTATGGAGCTCAAAATGCTTGAAATCAAAAAGTAATATATTTGATAATGACGAATGAATATTTTCAAAATTGAAGAAGAAGATAAATCTAATGAAAAGATTTAGAGTGAAGAAAAAAAGAGTGAAGAATATAGAGGAGAGAGAAATGGATTTGTGTATATTTTATAAAAAGTGGGAGGAGTGTAAATGTATTTTAAAAGAGTTGTCAAAATTTATAAAATGCTAAAAAGGACCCTAACCTCACCCCTTTTCACTTTTCAGATTGAAAACCCTAACAATTAAATGAAAAAAATAGTGTCTCTTTTTCTAAATAAGTTTTTAAAGTATCCCTCTTACCAATTCATATGAAGAAAGTTCATAGCTAAAGAGAGGAATTAATTAGGAGGTGGGGCTCTAGGGCTCAGTAGGCTAAGCTGCTAAGATAAAAGTAGGAAAGAGAGGTGTGAAAATGGGTTAGTCCCCTAGACCTCATATTGGGGTGACCTTTGAAGAGATTTTTGATATGCATCTTCTTTTATGGTCAATTCATCATGTTTCCTGTGTATATATTTTACCTATTTAATTTGCCTTTTGGATTAGAAAATTGAAGATCTAAATCCCAAAGTCAAGAGTAAGAAAAATAGGGATATTTTTGGAGGTTTTTTTTTTAATTTAAACTTTCAGCTTTGCTCATTGATAAGGGCAAGATTAAAGGATTGAGTTTGGCATCCCAAACTTTGACATGATCAAGACGTAGAAGCAGTAAAATGTTGCTCTACATGATAACACCAAAAAGGAGGGGGGGTCCATATTAGCGCAAAAGCTAATTGGACAGACCTATACAATTCAAGGGGGTCAAAAATAATATTGCTAGGTATTAAAGGTTTTGTTCTAAAGGATGGGAGGTCCCATCTATCCATGTTGATGAGACCTCTAATATGATTTGGGAGGAAATAAAAGGAGTTGAAGGCATGGACTCCTTTGATATCATGGCTCAAGGAGGCGAGCTTGTCAGCAGGCTTATTAGCCTCCCTGAAACAATGACTGATGTGGTATCCATGTTCTTCAAGTAATTTCCTTGCATCTTGCACTAGTTCCTTGATATTCCATGGGGGCTCCCATTCTTTCATTAAACAATTGGCAAGAAGAAGAGAGCCTCTCTCAATCCAAACGTTGGGAAGGTCTTTATTAGCGCACCATCTAAGACCATAGATGAGGGCAGCTGCTTTAGCTTTGTTGCTTGTAGCAGGACCCAAGTTTATGCAGTAAGCAAATAGAAAGTTGCCCGATGAGTTTATGATCAGACCTCCTCCGCCGCAAAGACCTTGGATGCAACTACCGTCGCTGTTAAGATTTACAGTCATATTAAGAGGTTTAATCCACTTGACTATGGTAGTGGTTCTGTGGTGGATTTCAGTATCTAGGATATGATGCAAACTTCTCCAAGTATCTCCAATGTTAGCATTGCAAAATTCCCCCTTAGTAATCTGCACAATGGTAAAAAGAATGTTAGCTTTAGTTCTGTAGGCAGAAGGTTTAATAGTATCATAGTTGTTAGAACATCTTGCTCTCCAAAGTTCCCAACAAATAATTGGAGGAAGGGCTTAAATGATGAAATTAGCAACGGGGTTCTTTGTAGTAGTGTTCCACCAGTTAAGGATGCAAATTTTAAGAGAGTTGTGGGTGAGTCTCACTCCTAAGGGCCCTGCAATCTCACCCCACACTCTCCTAGAATGTTCACCTTGACAGAAAAGGTGGTTCACTATTTCAACGTTGTTATCAGGATTAGTCGCACAACAATGACAACACGGGGAAATATTGATGCCCATTTTAGCCACTTTCTCATTCATGGGGAGCCTATTATAAATGGCTCGCCACGTGAGAAAACTCATTTTGAAGGGAATGCTTTATTCCAATTTTTACTGGTGGCATAATTTGGATCTCTTTTTGATCTAATATTGTTCTAGGCAGTCTGGAGGGTGAAGCAACCATCATTAGTTACTTCCCAAACAACTTTGTCTTTCGTGCGATTGTTGAGAATAATCCCCAAGTTAATGATATTATTCTTCAGATCATTGGGGAGTTCGACCGGAAGAAAAGTCCAATCCCAAACACCATTAAGAAAGACTGTGTTAAGATTTATAGGGGTGTGCCCTTCATTGATGGGGAAAAGAAGGTATAGGGGTCCCAAATGTGACCACTTGTCAAACCAGAAATCCACCTCTCCTTCACCAATCTTCTAGAAAATATGTTGCTCAGTGAAGGATTTAGCTTCACAGATTACTTTCCAACTTTGGGAGTTGCCAGTGTTCCATTGGATCTTAACAAGGTGCTGATTCTGGATGTATTTGTTCTTTATATAGCCACCCCATAGAGAGGAAGACGTTATTAAGTTCCACCATTGTTTAGCCTTGAAGGCCTGACAAACATCAGAAATTTTCTTGAAATTGGCACCACCTTTTTCAAAAGGGTAGCTCATGTTTTCCCAAGAAATCCAGTGATGCTTTCCTCCAGACTCATTTCCGGACCAAAACAAATCTAGCAATGATTTTCTCAATGAGCTTAAGGGTGCCTTTGGGTGTGTTGACAACACTCAACAGATGAATAGGAAGACCTAGGAGAATATTCCTTATTAACGTAGCTCTTCCTCCAGTAGAGAGGAACTTTGTGTGCCAACCTCTGATTCTATTAGTAACCTTGTTGCTTATGTTAGAGAAATAAGCTAGCATCTTCTTCCTGATCATCAGGGGGCACCCCAGATACATTTTAGGAAATTTTTGATATCTCATGCCAGTGTATCTCTTCATCCTGTTGATGACTATAAGACAGGATTTGGATTTAATGGAGAATCTGCTCTTGGCCTTGTTGATTTGTTTTCCAGAGACTTGTTCATACCTGTTAAGCATGTCAGTAATCAGTTCGATAGATCTCTTACTACCATTACAAAAGACAATAGTGTCATCCACAAAAGTTAAATGATTAATTCTAGGGCCATTGTTGCACATATAGAAACCTTAATAACCAAGGAGGGTATGGAGGTTATTGAGCATTTGAGACAGCAGTTCAACACTAAGAATGAAAAGGGAGGGGGAAAGAGGATCTCCTTGCCTTAACCCTCTAGAAGCGTTAAAGAAGCCGTGTCTATCTCTATTCAATATCACCGAGTACCAATTATTAGAGATATATTTGTGAATGAGGTAAATCCAAGTCTCAGAAAAGCCAAGGTGTCTAAGAGCAAGGCAAAGATAGGTGCAGGAAACTCTGTCATAAGCTTTAGTCATATTAAACTTCATGACTACATTGCCCCCTCTATTAGGCTTGGCAGTATCACTAATAAGTTCTTGAGCAAGCAGGATATTTTCAGTGATGGCTCTACCTTTGACAAAGCCACTTTGATTCCTAGAAATAATTCTAGGAAGGACGGAGGCCAGCGTGGTGTTTAAGATTTTAGAAATAATCTTACTTGAAACATTACATAGGCTTATAGGTCTCAAGTCCGAGAAATATTGAGGGTGATCAACTTTAGGGATAAGAACAAGACAAGTATGAGTATAAAATTTTAGAAGGATATCACCTGATAAGAAAGCATTTATAGCTTTGTGGAGGTCCTGAGCAATGATGCTCCAAGTACTTTGATAGAAATACCCATTTAAGTCACCTGGTCCAGGGGCGCTGTCAGGATCTAGTGAAAAACACACTCCTTCAATTCTTAGATTGAGGGAGGAGAACATAGAATGTCATTATCTTCTTTTGTGATGCACCTGGGGAGAAGATTAAGAGATCTATAGTCAGGGTTAGTAATATAATTTGTAAAAAGCTTTTGAAAAAACCTGACAGCTCCTTCAACAATGTTGTCATTTCCTTCTAGCCAGTTGTTGTGGTCATCCATGATTTTTCTAATGTTGAGTCTTTTCTTCTTGTCCCTGATAATGTTATAAAAGAAAGCTATGTTGGAATCCCCCTCTTCGAGCCATTTTACCCTCGCTTTTTATTTGAGGATGGAATCTTGAAGTTTTAGGAATCTTGTGAATTCAGCTCTAAGTTTGGAGAGTTCCATTCTATTGCTCCCTGTATTGATGATCACATTTGCATATTCAAGTGCTCGAATTTGGGCTTCTAGTCTTTTGGGTTCTTCATGGAAATCCCCAAAAGCTTGTCTAGACCATGAGCTTAGGTTTTTGCAAGTTTTCTTGATTTCTTGGTGAAGAATATATAGAGGATTCCCAACAACTTCTTCATTCCAAGAGCTTTGAACTACATCCAGGAACTCTGTGTGGCCAACCCAGATATTCAAGAATTTGAAATATCTGATAGTGGGAGGAATGTCTTTATTCATCTTGACCAAGAGAAGGGCATGATCGGAACAAGTTCTAGATAGGTGAGTCACACATGTAGCATTATATATCAAACCAAGAAGAATTATAGACAAGTCTATCCAATCTTTTCCATATGGTGTTAGGAGGATCTCTATTGTCACACCAAGTATAGTTAGAACCTGTGAAGCTAGCATCTTGGAGGCCACACTCATTGAGGCATTCAATTAAATCAAGACTTTCTTTCATTCTATGGGGTGTTCCACCAAATTTCTCAATACTGGAGACCACCTCATTAAAATCACCAATAGCACCCCATGGATCCTGTATATTGTTAGCTATAATTTTCAATTCTGGCCAAAGGTCTTTCCTTAGCTCTTTTGTGCACTTAGCGTAGATAACTGAGAGGAAAAAAATTTGGTCATTATTCTTGGTAATTCTGAGGAAAAAATGTTGCTCCTTATCATGAATAACTTCTATAGTAATGTCATTCGACCAAAGGATCCATATTTTATTGGAGATGTTGTTGTAGGCTTGATGGTAGCCTAGATTTCTCTTGAATATCTTAATTTTTTTGCAGGCAACCATCGGTTCTTGAAGGTAAACAAAAGGGATATGAAATTGTTGTTTGAATAGAAGGAGTCTTTCCAAGGATCCATTGGATCCAATCCCCCTAATATTCCATGATATAAAGCTAAACATTGGGAGCATTAGAAGTAGGGGTTATTTGGACTGAAGAGGTATTGTTAGAACTCCCTCCTGGGTTAGAGGGGTTCCTTGGAGACAAGTTGTGCTTGGATGTGATGACGCAAATATCCGTAGAGGGGCATTCAAGAGGAAGGTATCCTTTTTCCTGATGCACAGAGTTGAGATCATCATCTAAGCATTCCATGAACATATCAGAATCTCCTCCTCTAGTGGTGTTCTAGTGGTCATGCATTTCAATCTAATATCATTCTCCACTATCAATAGCATTTTTATCAGGTGGATCCGGAGCTTTGTTGATGGTACCCTCGCCTTTCAAAAAAAGGCCATTTTGTACAACATTGCCAGGGTCAATTTCCTGAATGCCAATCCTCTTTAATTTCTCAGCAAATTTTTTCATAATATTTTCAATATTGAGGCTAGGTAACTCAGTGTTGAAGTTCCCTTTAGAGAATCATATAGCTCCACTGTCAGTGATTTGTTTAATTTCCCCCTCTAAAATCACATAAAATGGTATAGTGATTTTTTCTTTAAATTTCAATCTCTTGTTTGGATTGATAATGGGCTCTTTTTTGTTCTCATACACCAATGGTGCTGCGTATCTTTGGATCTGTTCTTCCACCTTCTTTGAATTGGAAATGACTTGATTGTTGTTATTCTTTACATTGAGCTTCGCATGGTACTTGTTTGTATTTCTCTTCTTTTTCTCTTCTTGGGATCTTTTCCATCTTGAGTTGTCATATATTGGTGTAACCTGAGAACTGTGGATCATTTGAGGCCAAATAGTCTTTCCTTCATGCGTAATGTCCATATCCTCAAAATCTACTTTATCTTGCAGTTGATTAAACCTGTTGCGCTGATTTCCTTTTGTGCTATTGTTGATAGTTCTGTCCTCCCTTATTTTGGGACCTTTGTTATTGTTTCCTTCCGCTCCCTTTTTCCTCTCGACTTGGTTCCATCCATCTTGTTTGGACTTTGATGAACTAGCCTCGGTGGTCTGAACTTTGTTGTTCTCCAAAGCACCTCTGTGTTGAGGTTTTTGTTGGGTGTTAACATTCTTCTGAGAGGCGTTGTTATCTGGTCTAACTGATTGCATGCTCTGTCTATTCTTGTTGAGGTTTCCCGACTCCATGGACTTGACTCTTACCTCTCCAGTAATAGGTAATTTCGGGTTGAGAATTTTACAATTATCATTGCAGTGGCCCTGCACTTTACAGTAGAAGCATAAGAGGGGAATAGTTTCATACTCTATCTTTTGCACAAAAATCTCCATTTCCCCTGTGTTGTTTCTAATTTCAACAGAGACTTCATGGATAAGATCTTTGGTAAGGTTTATCTCAACTCTCAATTTTGCCATGATGGGTCTAGTTTTTGTGAGAGTCACCTTATCCATGACAATAGGTGTGCCGATGGGGCTGACTATCCTGCACAAAGCCGCCAACTCATAGAAGTGTCAGGGAATATCTAGGAGGTTTATCCACACAGGAGCTATAGTAGTCTCTTCTTTCGGTTTGAATTTAGTGGTCCATTTCTGTATCTTCATGTTGTTATCCTTCGAGATGTTAATGAAGTTCTTCGAATAAATCGTGTTGAAATCTTGTTCATTTTCCACATCAATGAAGACAATCTTGAGGTCTTTTACTCTATTTTTCCCAGCTACTTTGAGGGGTACAACTTTAGTAAACTCAGACCTAATTTTCTCGATAGAGGGACGGGTTTTTGAGAATTTACCTACCAATGTCCACTTGCATTAGGTTGCCAATAAATCATTCTCGTCTTTAGTGAAGACAACCACCGGCTTACCATCTACGAGTTTATGTTGCCGAGATGGGAGTTTAATTTTGAATTTTGAGGCATTGAGGTAGAGGACCCCAGCATAGGAAGTAGGTATCTGATCTTGGGGGCTTTTAATTTGGTCTGGGGGGTCTGGAGGGATTTTGAGGGGAGGACCGAAAAGGTCAATTGAGAGGCTCATGGAGCCTTTGGGGGAGAGATGGGGGCGGATTCCGGCGAGAATTAGCCGTTATCAGCCCTAAGAAAGTCGTTGTTGACTAGAGCGTACAGAGTGATCTGTGATCAGATTTGAGTGAAATTTGAGATTTTAAACTCCTATGTAATGAAGATACTGATTTTTAAAAAAAAAATAGTTTTGACCTTAGGGACTCGAATTCATGACTTTTCTGTTGACTTTTTGATAGGCTAATTTTATGTCAATATGGGCATAAATAGACTTGTATACTTATTATGTAGAACTCGCAGTTGATAGATAGGGAGCACTCGAAGTCTTTGAGGAAGGGGAAGGTTATTTTGTGATTTTTTGTGCTTCACATTGAGGTAAGTTAGGACTTTCTAGACTCTGATTGAGGAATATTTTTATCTAATTAGTTATGATAAGGGTTAAGAATAAGGGGGTATTATATATGTAAGGTGACAGTCACCTATGCGGGCATCAGGTGACATGTATGGGTACTTAGATGATTCTTTAACTAATTGTGTTATTATCCGGCAATATTTATAAATGTTGAAGTATGCTTTGATTGAGTTGAAAAATAACTATCATGATTAATTGATTATGTGTTTATGCATCACTCTATGAATATGTTTGTGTTGTAGGTTCACTTTTAGCGTAGTTTATATGCCACATTAGTGCATATGTTATTCATGTCGTAAATGATTATCCACACTTACATTCTATGATTATTCATGAGGTTATGTCTTGGCGAGCCGATTGATGTGATTGATCGACATTCATAATACATGTGTACATTCTTACCTATATAGCTCGATGGAAATTGTTCTGGGCAAGATGATGCATGCCTGTAGAGATTGTTCTGTGTGGAGTGATACATGTCCAACGGAAAATTATGTTAGGTGGATATATGGAGTTTGTGGTTCCTCCATGGGTCACGGTTCCCCAACACACTTGTTTAGCATGTGTGTATACTGGACGTTGCACACATGACTATTGCATTGCATTCATCCTTATATAACTATAGCTGGATTGCATTGTTAGTCGCTATATCTTTTAAAGTTATAAAAACCTTATTTGTTAAACTTGAAATTTTTTGCCTTTATTGCTGATTAAGTGTTTATCGTTAAGCTTATATATGTCTATAATACTACGCAAGTGTTTTCAGCGACTGAATCTTGTCACTATTTAACAGTATCAATAAGTGGTCCTTCTCCTGTAACTGAAGAAGTACATCCATTAGAGGTAGAAATAAAGGGTTGGAAATATGGTTTTAACAATTGTAATTCGTCTCAGTCTTTGGTCATGTAGTCAAATGCTTCACTATCAATAATCCAATTACTATTCGTGAAAGATTCAGTAACAGTAACATTAGTTATTGCTGGTAATGCCTAACTACGTCATATTGACACGAGGTTCTATTTTATCATCATTGTTTGGCTGACTGTTCTCGATGTAGTATGGATACAACTCTATTTAGAATGACTTTGGTAGTTTATTAGAGAAATTCCACCAATTTGGACAGTTAATGATCTCGTAGCATCATTATTTTGAGTGTCCTGACTCACCATAATGGCCACAAATAAATTTATTAGGTTTACCAAGTGGCTGATCTTTTGACCTTTAACAGGACTACTACGATGGACAACTATGAGAGAACTCTCATGAATCAGCCAGCACTGCCCATAGTCTGGCTCTATGGAGCTTATATTAGGACATAAGCATATGTATTTTCAAGATCAATCTTTGAATCCTTTCTTAAAATCTCACCACAAACTTGATCAAATTTTGCATCAAGTCCATTGAGAAATATGTGAACTCACAACCTTGCCATCATAGAATGCATCTGAAAAATACCCTTAACCAATCCATCCTGCATAGTTATTCGGTGATCAATTTCCTAATATAATTCAACCAATTTATTATAGTACGTGGACATGGGCCTTCCGTTCTGCATAGTGGGAAAGAATTTCTGATTTAGTTCAAACAGTCGGGTCTCACTCAAACCGTCATAGAATGTTTTGGCATCTCAAATTTCTTTTGCAATGAAAAGCCTGATAAACCACCGCATTAGAGTGGGACTCATCGATTCAATTAAGCTCTTCACCTTATGATTCTCTGTAATTCATGTTGCTTTACCTGAGTCAGTTTGTTCGGGTTCTTTCTTTTGCTGGGAAGGTAGCCAACCTTGTTTTAAGCTCTGATATGCATCTTCATTAATTGAGGTCCATAATGAGAAATTCGTTTATCAAGGATAACTCCCATTGGAAAGGCGAGTTGTCTTGTAATCTTGTTGAACTATAATTGAGGTAGGACTTGTTACAGTTAAGTTCGTAGGGGTTGTGGTTCTGCAAAAGGAAGGAGCAGTATCGCTCATCTTGAAAAAAAAAAATTGAGGTAATTGGGACTTCGAGTTTTATGGATCAGATTTCTCTGATACCATATAAGTATAGAGAATATTTTTTTGTTCGTTTTTTTTATTCATGTCATAACAAAAGTATATATAGATACAAGTAGTAGTTTGTCAACAAGTAGAATTAGAGCAGAATTAAAATAAATACTTGATCCCTACTTCAAAAATTACATATTTACATAATAATCCTAATGCCAACAGTTTCTTCCTTAGAGCTTTTGATTTATACAGTCCTCTAAGTATAATTATTTACATAAATATATAAGGTATGGGCCAAGGTCAAATCTTCCAACAGAGTATATCCTGGGTGATTGGGTTAAATTCGAAGAATAACCACAATATGGCACGTGGTCTCATGTATCTGGAAACAGGTTGTTTGTTGGGAGAAAGGAATATTATAGATATGGTGGGATGGATGAAATTTTTTCACTCTTAATCATAAAGATAATAGTATATTCATAAAAAATTGTACATGATTATAACTGTATGACATAATAATGGATTCGTTACATTCATGTAATCTGTAATGATTTCAGTCCAGAACATCACAGTACACAAGAAGAAACTAAGAAAACAAACATAGTAAGTTTAACATAAAGGTGCTTATATTATTACTCAAAATCAGTTTACAAATACAGAAAGTATAAATAAGTTTTATACCCAAATCGCATTAGCCCTTATAAGCAATTGCTTGAGCTTATTGCCCCTCAAATTAAGACTCATTATCTCATTAGAACCACCAACTAATTCTTTCCCAATGAACACTGCTGGCACACTGGGCTTACACCCTAATTCAACCAATGCTTTCTCCATTTCCCTCCCATTTGGAAGTTCATCAAGCTCATAAACTGTAGGGTTTGCACCGAAGCTACGAATTAGGGTTTCGATGCTGTGAGACATGCAACAACTACTCTTGGTGAAAATTACCACTGAACTTTCTGCTCCCAACTTCATCACTCTTTCCATATTCAAAAGGTTCAACTGTTCAAGAGAGTGTAATATATATGCTTTGCTAATTGCTAGTTGTTTTCTTGATGACTTGGAGTGAAAGACAAAATATGTTTTGTTTTTCTTTTATATATCCCAATGTAGTTGCGAAAAAGATGAGATTGATGCAAACATATATTGAAGGGTGAGATGATTTGAGAAATCTGAACATGAATGAAGCTATATATAAGGGGCTAAAAAGGTGGGTGCATGCATGGGTGTGGAAAAAGTTGATAAAATTTCCCAAAACAAATAAATTACTCATATTCTGGATCATTACACCATAAAGGCATGATTTGGCTAATCTACCTGGCATCTAAAGCAGCACGATGTAGACAACTTGGCCCTCAAGCAGAAAAAGGTATTCCCCACAAAATCTTTGTAATTGACGTAAGTGATTTTTTTCTTCTAGTTCCGTACTTGTAGTATAATGGTGAAGATGTTAATAAACAAAAGTAGTTACATAGTATATTATATCTTTTCTAATATTTTATTCTAGTTTGATATGCCATTGTGCTGATACTGATGCACGCGGAATAGTCCAATTTTCCCCCCTTGTAACAGATCTTTGTAGTGGCAGCTCAATAAAGAAAAAAGCAGTGTATCCAGCAAATTCATAAGTATCATATTCGCATCAATCTTTTAGATTTGGGTAAAATGAAAAAGCTTGATGGACATGCATGTTGTACAAATGGTGTCCACATTATAACTATATCCGTACTGTATAGAGACAAGAATATATATATAAGAAGAGGAAGAGCAAAAGGAAGGAATTTTACATAATGGCTCAAGGAGGAGAAAAGGGTCGTTGCTATCTCGAAAGGCCACATATATATCATCCGTCCAATGTGTGAGACTATTGTTTGCAATTATGGTTTACATGGTACCAAATAGAACAGCCACAAAAATATGAGAGGGTTGCCATGCACAAAGAAAATGATAAGTCTCAAGTCTAATGAGTGTAGAGAAGATCTTAAATTGTACGTGTCCCCCTTAACAGCCAAATAAAAATATCGACTTATGACAATCAGAAATTCGTAGAAAATTTAAATTAAAGAAGTCTAATAGAGAGAAAACACAAAAAAATAAACAGAGAAAAAAATGCAACATGCACATCTTTCTTAAGACTTTAATCATAATAATATATATAGATGGAAAAAAAAATACAAAATCAGTGCATAATTTTGCAAGGCGACAGAATAACCGAAACAACATAATCAAAAATAGAAATAATAATATGACAGACATAATCTACACAAAATCCATAGCTCACTGAAATCACACTACCTGCATAGTTCGTATCCACATCCCTTGTTCCTAATGCAAATCACACAAATAAAAAGAAGTTCAACCATCAAATATTAACCTACCCGGTCCCCATGAGCTTGGCAGGTGCCAACCACAGTCACATGGTAATGCATGCAATGCATGCAATTTGAACAGAACAAGCCACAACCTAAGACACCCTTGCCTGCCTCTACCTTAGATCACTAAATCATAGCAACCGCACCATAATGTTCTGTTGTCGACAACTCGCAACTAGACCTATCATCTCCCGATTCAATTTATATCACCAAAGTACCAAATACACCAAGCCTCAGAGGTCCCGAACACAGCTGACAATAACAATTCAATGACATAATATAGAATGATATAAAATGCAATGCGATGTAGGCAAAATATCCTGATCCGTAGCCTCAATAATAAAAATAATAAATATGCATGTAGTGCAAGCGAAACACCCCGATCTCAACACCGAAGGCAAATGCAATGAATATGCATCATGCATATATATGTGGGCATATAATAAGAAAATCATGTCATAACAATAATCTCAGCTAACCCATGCAGCTCATAACAGAAATATACAAATTGCTATACGGCCGATCGAGGCTACCAGGATATCTAGATGTATGGAGATGGCTATGCGGGCCTACAAGACTATTATGATATCAATATATATGTATGCAAATTGTTGTGACGTGGGCCGACAAAATCATCATAATATTTAAAAATATGTAAATCGTGATGGAGGCTGAAAAGACTACCATGATATCTAAAAATATGCAAGAAATGAGTGAATACGTATGTATGCCAAATAGCAACCCATATGTAACTGTACATCTTTTGCACCACAATCATAATACCATGATCAACTTAGCCATCGCAAGATTCGATAATCACGACCGTATATACAACCACCTCCTACTCCCCAACTAGACACGAAATTGACATCACCTGGATATTAATTTTTGACAAAAAAGTAATGCCAACACCAATTTAGAGATTTACAAATGACTCTTCGATAGCACACTAGACCCAAAAATTACAAACCTTACATAATTATGCCACAAGAAATAAAGAAATAACCTTCACATACCTTGAATTCGAGCTCAAACAACTTGATGTAGGTAATCAATTTTCTTTTGGTGATTAGATAAATCATCAAAAAATGTTTTCCCACAAAATTATTCCTCATGTAATACATACACACACACACACACACACACACACACACATATATATATATATAATGGTTTTCCCGCAAAATTATTGCTCATGTAATACCCCTCCCCCCGGCCCCCTCCCACACACATATATCATATCATATATTATTAAAAGTGGGAAGCTCTTAACCTCAAAAGTTGGATTACGCTTTTGCCCTTGTTATAAATTAAAATATTATAAAATATTTAATTATTTAAATATTAAATTATAATCATATCATATCATAATTTAAATTGATGTAGAGGATTGTTCATATTCCAATAGTTATTGCAGGGTTCAGTCGTGCAAATTTTATCACTAAAAGGGGGAGTTATTTCATCTATAAATTAATCCATTTATGTTTTAGCTTTAATTGTTTGTCTTTAGAACTTCCTCCGGTGAAGTGATAGAATATTATATATATATATATATATATATAT
>QJPP01000170.1:0-104592 GCA_003996215.1 Jaltomata sinuosa | reverse complement strand
TCGGTGTTGTTCCTCCAGCTTCCTTGGTCGCGATTTTTGTAGCCACCATTCTCATAGTGGTTTGGATAGTTCCGACCTTGGTTACCTTGGCCATTGGCCTGGAAACCCCCCAAGTAATTTGCTTCCTCAGTCTCTATACCTTGGGAACCCACAACTTGTACCTTCTCTATATTTCCTGACGTCAAGTGCCTTGTCAGGAGATCCAACTGCGTTTTCAGGTGCGCCATGTCTTGGTCGCGCTCCTCCTCTTTTCTACGCTACTCAGCTGACATACCCACTGTATAGGTGCTAGATGCAACCTCTGAATCTCGTGTGTGCCAGGCCCTGTTGGTCTTGGTGAGCCTGTCTAAAATAGCTGTGGCGTAAGCAAAAGTACGACCCATAAATGTTCCACCTGCTGCGTTGTCCAATGTTGGCTTGGTAGCCGAATTTAGTGCCCTGTAGAAGGTCTGCATCAAGAATTCGTTGTTCAGCTGATGGTTGGGGCACTGTGTCAGTTTCTTCTTAAATCGCAACCAAGTCTCGTGCAGTGCTTCGTGCGGTTGCTGCCTAAAGTTGCTGATTTCGTCCCTCAACTGTATCATCCGAGAGGGAGGAAAGAACCTTTCTAGGAAAGCTTCTCTCAACTCTCCCCACGTTGCGATAGAGTCGGGGGTCAATTCTGTCAACCACAACGCTGCCTCATCAGACAGAGACAACGGAAACAACCTGAGCCTGATCGCTGTCTGACTCACGCCCGGCAGCTCAAACGATTTGCAGATCCCCACGAAATTCATTAAGTGCTGGTTTGGATCATCACCAGCGGCACCACGGAATACACCTCTCAAATTCAGCAACTGAATCATCATGCTAGTGATATTGAACTTTGCTCCGGGCGATAGCGGTGGAACAACAATGGCGCCCGTAGCGCCAGCTCCATCTAGATCGAGATCCTCATCATTCCGTGCGACATCATCCAGCAGACCACCAGCATTAAGATTTTGTTGGGCCTGCAGTTCTGCAGCGATCCTTGCTGCCTCGTTTTGTGCGGCCATATTCTGCCTTAATGTTCTCGCAAGCTCGGGGTCGTAAGGTACTGTTGATTCACCCGAGCTTCGGGTACTTGGCATGCACAAATCTTTACCCTGTCCAAAAACAAAAACAACAAACAAAAATAAAGGCAGGAAAATATGACTAAGAGTCAAATAAACACACTAGACTTAATCAAAAACCGTATTCCCCGGCAACGGCGCCATTTTTGATAACGCTCAAACTACACCTCAATTTAAGAAGCGTAAGCGATCGTTGTCAAATATATAACCCAACAAGGTTGGGGTCGAATCCCACAGAGAATATGGTGATGATTAAGACTTTAGTGAAGTAGATGACTAGTCGTCAATAGTTTCCAGTAAATAGGGGGGTTTTGTAATCAACGTGAACAAAAGCAACAATTATGTAAGAGAAATAATCAGTAAGAGAGAATGAACTAGGGATGTGTTCACCATGGCGTTGTAACAATGTCGATTCTAGGCTTAACCGGGTTCTTTCTATATGCGTGTCACGATGTGATTGCGTCAATTGTATCGTCTAAACGTCTCTCGACCAAATAAACAAATTCCCTTTTATCTTCTCTCGATCTCAAAAAGATGTGCTTTTTAGCTCTCAATCCTAACATCAAGTAGATTAATCCAGTTACGGCATTAATCTTTAAGACGAGAGTTGGTAGTCTCGAATCCTTGTTGTTAATCAAGTTTCTCGGTTTTAATCTCTTTCTCAAGCAAATTAAACCTAGGCATGTTCTAATGTTTGCAAACCACTAGAAAACGTGACATAATGTATGATTAACAACGTGACAATACATAAATCGAACCCAACGCTACCCGGAATCTATATTGCTACGTTTGCCATGGCTCCCACAACCCTAGTTGCGGGAGTTTTAGTTACTCATGCTCGAAGAAGAAAAGAAGTAACTCATTATAAAGGAAAGAAGATTCTTACAATATGATGAAAATACTCTTCAATAATCCAAGAACAAGAACAACCAAGAACTCAAGAACACGAATTCAAGAATCCGAAAATGTGTTGTTGCTCTCAAAAAATGACTAAAAACTATTCTAAAACTATTGGGTGAATTATAATTAACATAAACCTAACATAGGGTATTTATAGGAGTAGTAGAAACCAAATCCAAAACGGGCTAGGAATCCCCAAAACGCGGGTCGCCGACTAAAGCTACTGCCTTAGCGTGATGGTCAGGCTGACGGACCGTCACTGCCTTGACGGACCGTCGTCTGGGCCGTCAGCTTAGGCAGTGGCACTGCCTCCTTTACTGCCTTGGAGTGACGGTCCCAGTGACGGACCGTCACACCTGTGACGGGCCGTCACTCAGGCCGTCACTCTTAGGCAGAATGTTGTTTTTCGCGTCTTTTCTTCCGTTTCCGTGTTTGTTTCCATTTCCTACAAATACAACATAAAAACATCAAAAACAACAATGGTTGCTTGAAAACGTACGATTGTTCTTAGTAAAAAGGAGTCGAAAGTGACATAATTTGGCGTCACATCAATACACCACTACGCCGAGCCCCAACAATAGCAACAGTCCAAAAATTTACCATTTCTGCAAATTCCCCCATTCCCCTTCCCTGTTTTCAATAGTAACACCTTAAATCACATTATGACCTTTTAACATAATCCCAAGACCAAACCCAGCAATGCATAAACAAGAACTTAGCATCACATTATTTAAAACTAGTTATGAATCACACCCTAAAAAGACTTTTCATAATAACAAATTCCGCTATTATGCAACAATAGTCCTTTTTCCTATGGTTCTCAACCAAATCCCGACTGTCCCAAAACCGGAGTTTCCCCCACAATCATAAGCTAGTTTTATCCCTTTACCAGTTTACCAATGATAAGACCATGCATAGCAATTAGCACATAGACATAGCAAATAATTTTCCTTTAACCATCAACACATAACCAAGTTATGACCTTTCACTGACCATAAATTTCACAGTAATTCAACAATCACATTTCACATATTCACAGTCATTCAAGAAATACAAGTAAATAAGCACCAATATCAGATTTCATTACTGAGTCAAACCCTTTCCATAATCCTTTTATTCGCCTCATGAATGACCGTTAGCCTTTAAGGCCAGATACTAATTAGAACCTTCTCAGTTAGAAATTCCCTTGCTTGTGCCATTTTAATCGGATTCAAATGATATCTTTTACCTTGTTGAGATGCCAATTAGAATCGAGAGATACCGATTGGACTACACCCATACAAGCAATCAACAGGCCGCACAAAAAGAGGCAAGAAGTGAAATGATTTCCTAGAATGCTTCATAGCTCCCCAAAGATTAGATGTGGACATCAACACACCAATCCACAAGACTCTATTAGACATTTGGTTTTGCATTGGGAAACCGGTAACCTAGGCTCTGATATGAAATTATCATGACTCAACTATCAGGTCGTGCAAGCACCTACTCTAAGTCACCTAGACAGGAGAACCCATACCACTCAATTAAAATTGGTATGCTGAAGTAAAACCAGATGATATAACTTTGCCTTGAATAAAACAAAAACCAATCTCAAAACTTGGATTACAATGAAATCTTTCAAATATAATTGAACCCCTCCCTATGGACTAGTGTAAACTGGTACAAGAGCTACTAGAGAAGTACTAAACCAAGACTTAACTTTCACATAGGAGTAAGATAGGTAAAAGTTACTGGAGATCTTTACCGCGTTAAATCTAAAACATCTACTGAATTCTGCAACCAGATTATACTCAAAAAGGATATAGCAAGAGTAGTATCAGTTTAGTATCAGTAAAAACAAAACATACTGGTAAGAATCATCGACTGACCCGAATCAAATCACATGAACATCATACAAATATCTAGGAGGAAATATATAACTGAAGAGTTATTTAGCCAGAGGTCTTTTATTAAATAATTCCTTAACACCTTGACATACTACCTGTCTTATCAAAAAGGAAAACTGTAACGACCGGGTCCATCGTTGCGTTGATTTTTTCCTAATTTCATAAATTTAGGGAAAATGGTTAAAAATATGTTCAAAATAAATAGGGTGACGTCATGAATTTTTTTTGATTTCCGGAAAGAAATTCGGGATGACGTCATACCGCTATAGCGATAATTGTTTCGCTATAGCGGCATCACTGTTTCGATAAGGCGGACCGCTATAGCAGAGTTGTAGGAGACACAACCTTTGACGGGATTTTATTAAAAAATTTCATCTCCTTAGTTGGGCAACATACAAGGGTTCTTGGAAGAACCCTCTCATGCTGCTCAAAGGCAGGGAAATCATGAGGAGAAGAGGAAATGGCTGAAAGGACGCGGTACGACAGATTCCAAGATCACGGTTCAGTCGGGAACGCAGTCACGGAGCTAGAAACTCAAGTTTCAACTGCTTGGCGTCTAGGTAGGCTGGGTTTTTTATGAGTATTTAGACCTTCTTACCTTTTGTACTTGTTATATAATAGAAATGGCGTCCGGGCACGGAGTCTGGCGGATTCGGGTGGTTGCATTATTTCTAGGCTGTACAGAATGGATGATCTTGTGGTTTGTATTGTGAGATTAGTTTATTCATATTGGGGTGACAATGATAGGTCACGGGACTAGTATATCGGAAAGGTTCTGGGAACTGGGGAAGTGCCTGGGAGCATGGGAAACGGAAATAGGAAACTCCTAGGTGGGGTTTTAGGAATGTTTATTGCTTGAGGGTTAGCGGTGGTATGGCTAAGGTTAGAAAAGGGGAGCATGCCGCATGCTTGTGTGTTTTATCTAAAAAGGGAAAATGCTAGTTACATGTTAATAAAAAGGTGAACCAGGAAATAGTCTTAGGACGGGAATTGATGGTTCGTAGTTGTACCCGGAAAGGGTAGGTGATGGCTTTCGTGTTTATGTGAATGTGTATATTCATTGTACTCATTATCAAAGTAATGGTGTGCATTACATTGCTTAGGGGAATTGTGTGGAATGTCTAAGTTTGGTTTACAGTCTATGTTTGAATAGTTTTACTTGTTGGCTTTACAAGGGGTGTGCATTCATCTATTGACTGTTATTGTTGAAATTTGATTGGCTTGGGTACCATGACTGGTATGGGTATAACACATGGTTGGCACGGGTACCACACCGGGTACGGGCATAACATTTGGTTGGCACGAGTACCACGCCTGGTACGGGTTTACTTTATTACATCTTGCATTGTTTCATTGACTATTGTATTGCATTGGTTGATATTGGTTCCGTGAGTGGACCGGGTTGTTTTACTGGATGTAATACTTGGTAATGGTTTCGTGAGTGGACTGATTTGTTTTACTGGATATGATACTTGGTATTGGTTCTGTGAGTGGACCGGGTTGTCTAGTTAAAGGTGCTATTATTGGTGGTCTTTGAGTGGCTAGGAGCTTGGTATAACTATTGTGTTTGGTCTAGAGTTAGGCTGGGTGGAATTATTACTTTTGGTATGTGTCTATAGGGGATCCCAAGGTAGGTCCAGACTATGTGGAGGAGGCTTAAGTTCAGGAGTTGTTGTCAATAAGGGTACTAAGGGAGGTAAGGGGTTAATTATAGTTGCTGAGCTAAGGGTTGGTCTTGGGGTAGACCGGGGCAGCAGGTTGGACACTTGTGTCTGGTTAAGGGGATCCTTGGAGGGTTCGGGTCACGTACAGTAAGGGGATTAGATGTAACTCTAGGGTTGTCATTAAATGTAGTAAGGGTTGATGGGTGGATCACATGTGGTGGATAGACTGAGAGTCTGGGGTTGTGGTCCTGACTATTGCATATTTATTAGAAGGTTTACTAGAAATTCGTGAAGGGTTGGACCCTGGTGAGTAATGTTACAAGTATAAGTGGTTGAGTTAGGCAGTTAGCTGGGCTAAGTCAGAATTCTAGTTAGAATAGTCGACTTAGGTAAGGGAAGGGTAGTCCAGGTATGGATATGGACATCTGTGAAGAGTAAGGTGACTACCCAAGTCAAGGGTAAGGTGACTTTGGAAGTCGGGGATAAGGTAAGGCTTAGGAAGTCTTAGGTTAGTGTGACTTGGAAGCCTTGAGAGTGAGGGAGTTGGCGGCGAAAGAACGTGCAATTCTATTTTTTTTTTGTTTCCCAACAGGTTTTCAATTTTTTTTTCCTATTATGTTGGTGTTGTTGATCATAATTAATAAATTATTCTTTTTTTGTTTGTAAGAATCTTTTGTTATTGAGTCTCTAACGTATTTTTTATAATTTAATTTTCAGGTTTCAAATTTCCTTTTCTATTACATTGGTTTTATTGATCAAAAATAACAAATTGTCCTTTTATGTTTGTAAGTATAGACTCAAGATTTATCTTATATACTTTTCAATTTAGATATGCTTTTGATATATGTGTTCATGCTGTAAATATATACATCCTAATAAATACTATAATCAGATATAAATTATTTCATTATTTATATTTGTAATACTTTTTAACTCAACATCAAATTCTCCAAATACTTTTAAAATGATACTTAATAATTGAGTATTATGTATACATAAAAGTTTTATACTTATTGATATACACATGTATTTAGTTCAGTTTTATAGACTCCAAATTTTATAGTAAATTACGATTTGTAGTTTTATATTATAGCAAATGTTATGAAGTGAGCTAATCATTGAAAAAAAGAACACCAAGGCTCAAGTTGTTCTATTCATACTCGGTAAATACTTACCCACACTCGATAACTTAACTCGTGACTCTAATCCTACATAGAGTTTGTTATTTAGTGGTCACACTACATACAAGTACAATTTATTATTTTAACATAAGTATTGTAATAATCAACGAGTGATATTCGTGTAACACACACTTCATAATAGACAAAATTGTCATTTATTATTTTTAAAAAATTATTATTTAGTTATTTAAAAATAAAATTGAAAAAGAAAAAACAAGTAAGTTAGTAGTCAAAAAGGATTTAATAGAAAAGGAAAAAGAAAAAAATTAAACAAGGAAAAAAAATTAATAAAAAAGGAAAATGAAGAACAAGTAATACGTACTAAAATTTAAAAACAAGGGGAAAAAAAAAGCTTTAATGAGAAAATAAGTATGGAAGCTTATCTGGGACTCATGTTATTTTAATATAAGTAAATAATTTATAGAAGAAAAATAAAAAAATTTCATATTTAGGTAGCTCTTTCTTGGAGGAAAAGATTTTTGACTTCTATAAATTGAGAATAATTCTTTTTACAATAATACAATAACATTCACAATGTAGTGCTCAAACAAAATATTATTTAGGAGGAGATTATTCTCTCAATAGTTTTTTTTTTTTATCATTCATACGTATGTCAATTGACCAAATCAATTTAATATATTATGAGTCTTTTTTATAATCTATCTTTCTTATCGTCATTCAAGCTTCTTTTTTTGGTTAGCTTCGATCCCATCAACATGCTCATAATTTGAGTTCAATTATATTCTAAGGGTACATCAAGAGTTTGGACTCAATGGATGATGCACATCTCGCGAACGTTGTTATAAATATGAAAACGTAAGAGTTCATGTTAAGACGAAATATCAGAAGTCTCACACCTCATCAAACATCTTATCAAGTTCTTTTTCAATATCCTTCTTAATAAATTAACTTGTACATATCTTACGTGAAAATTAAGCTGAAATAAATTATATTATGTTTAAAGTTAATCACTATTTTTTAATAATTATTATTCTTTTATATATTTTATATTGATTAACAATTTAACGTGACACACACGTGTAACGCACGTACACTAAACTAGTACTATATTAAAAGTGAGAAGGACCTTATAATGTGATTTGAACTTTTTGCCCTTCATTAAAAGTCTCTCCTTTAAACAAAATTGTCTTTTTACTTTTTTCCTCCAATTATTATACTATTGTATTTATAATATTACATATTGACTATAATAAATATATGAAAAAATAAATGAGAAGACTCTTAAATATATGAAAAAACTTAAACTGGGGGAAATAAATAAGAAGACTCCTAAATATATGGAAAGACTACTATGTTTATGGAAAAGTTTATTAGATACTTAGTCCTAATGTACAAGCAACACAATAAAAAAAAGTAACGATATAGAAGGACTAATGACTAAATAATTTTTATCTTTATTTTTTTCGTTATTACATCTAATGAAACATGATTTTCATGTATTTAATCATCAAGGCTTAACTAAATTAAAGTAATTATTTGAGCTAGAAGTCCCTTAAAATAATTTGCATTCTAAGACAATTTGCGGTAATAATAGATTTCCATGTTAGTTTCCTAAAATTAATTATATTTTAAGACAACTTTTTAAGGTTAAAACAACAAAAAAAAAGGTTTTCTAGGAGAATAAATAGGACACTTATTAGTACTTTCTTATATTTATGGGGAAAAAATAAATATCCATATTTAGTTAACTCTTTCTTGGAGAAAAAGATTTTGGACTTCTATAAATTGAAAAATCATTCATCTTTTAATAATACAATAACATCCATAATGTAGTCCTAAATTCTCTCAATAATTTTTATTTTTTAAATTTCTTGTATTGATATCAGTCATGTGTAGGTCAATTGACCAAATCAATTTAGTATATTATAGGTCTTTTTATAATTTTTCTTTATTATCATCGCTTAAGGTTTTTTTGTTAGCTTCCGCACAAGGCTCTATTATTTTGATCTTAACAACATGCTCATAATTGGAATTCAGTCGTATTCTAACAGTACATTAAGAGCCTGGTGAACAAGAGTGTACTGAAAACAAAGAGGAGGTGAACACGAGACAATTGTGTAGCTCTGACCAAATTGACTTTACATTATTAATTTACTGTCCAATATGTAGAGGTAAGTTGTGTAATGTGTAATTTTTTTTTAGAAATTCTCTCTCATTTATGGTATGTTTTTTTTAAATTATTATTATGGGTGTGCAATTTTATAGATTAATATTATTTATAACCATACATTGGTTATTGTGTAATTCTTTTATATATATTTTAAAGTACATAATTTCACTTATTATTTATTGTCAATATTATTAATAGAATTAGAATATTTTCAAGCTACACTTTTATGTTCCTCTTAGCGTAAGACAAAACTTTTTACCTTAAAGAGGAATATACGTAAACCTAAAGAGGAACATATTTTTAAGTACATTTTTTATCTTAAAATTTTACATTTTTTTTTAAAATTTTGTACTTAATAATACAACATGTACACAATTATCTGTTCTTTTTAACGCGATACACACGTGCAACGCACGTACGCTTAACTAGTTATAAAAAAAATTGTGAAAATAGTAGGTATAGCCACAAATTTTTTGTTATAACAAAATTTCATAGCTAAATATTAATTTTCGCCAGGGGTTGAA
Source organism: Jaltomata sinuosa (assembly GCA_003996215.1). Classification (NCBI taxonomy): domain Eukaryota; kingdom Viridiplantae; phylum Streptophyta; class Magnoliopsida; order Solanales; family Solanaceae; genus Jaltomata; species Jaltomata sinuosa. The sequence continues at coordinate 95,215 of QJPP01000170.1, read as the reverse complement.
ACTAGCAATAGTAACCTTTTACCAACAAAAAATTATTTGAAATAAAATTATAGCCAAGCAAATATTTTTGCTTACAAATTATAAAAAAATTGCTGCAATAGTTAAATAATATAGCCATTAGATTTTTTGTTACAATATAATTTCATAGCTAATCATTAATTTTTGCCACATATTGAAACTTGTTGTAGTAATAAAAACCTTCTAGTCATAAAATTTTTATTTAAAATAAAATATTATAGCTAAATAAATATTTTTGCTTCGAGTACTAAAAAGTCGTGGCAATAAATGGCTTAATATCTATAATTATTTGTCACAGTGAAATAATATAGCCACAAATTTATTATTGTGATAAAATTTTGTGGTTAATAATTATTTTTTACCATCAGTAGAAATTTATTGTAGCAATACTAATCTAGTGTAATGAATGGTATTAATTGTTCGATTCGATTTAATTTTATAGGCCTATTAGTACATTTCAAATATAGTTTCAATAAATAGGTGATTATATCTAATTAATTTTGATTTACTAATTATATCGAACATAAACATAATTCACTAAGTTCCATTGAAGCTTCATCTTGATCAAGTACTTCCAGAATTGTTATTTTACTTAAACTTGTTTCATCAGAGTAATATATTTATCAATCTAGTGTAATTGGGATATTAAAATATTATAGCTAAATAAATATTTTTACTTCGAGTACTAAGAAATTATGCCAATAGTTGTCTTAATAGCTACAATTATTTGTCACACTGAAATGATATAGCCACAAATTTGTTATTCTGATAAAATTTTATAGTTAATAATTATTTTTTACCACGAGTAGGAATTTGTTGTAGCAATACTAATCTAGTGTAATGAGTTGTCACGATCTAACTATCGGACCGTGTGGGCACCTACTCTAAGTCACCTAGATAGGAGAACCTTTACCACCCGACTAAAACAGGTATGCGAAAGTAAAACCAGAAAATATAACTTTGCCTAGAATAAAACAAAAACCAATCTCAAAACTTAGATTACAATGAAATCTTTCAAATACAATTGAACCCCTCCCTAGGAACTAGTCTAAACAGGTACAAGAACTACTAAAGAAGTACAAAATCAAGACACAATTTTCACATAAGAGTGAGATGGGTAGAAGCTGCTGGAGATCTTTACCGCGTCAAATCTGAAACATCTACTGAATCCTGCAATAGACTATACCCAAAATAGGTATAGCAAAAGTAGTATCAGTACAAACAACATGTGCTGGTAAACATCATCGGTCGATCTGAATCAAATCATATAAATAATACATAAATATCCAGGAGGAAATATACAACTGAAGAGTTATTTAGCCAGAGGTCTTTTATTAAATAATTCCTTAACACCTTGACATACTACCCGTCTTATCAAAAAGGAAAACGTTCCTCGCACGAAGCCAAACCTCTTTATGTGACTACCTGTGGGTTCTACTCTTTCAAGCCCTAAGATTCCTTACGTTTGACATCCCGCTGATTCAGGCACTCACAGAATACTAGCCTTGTTCCACTAACCCAGTCATATCTTGACACTCTAGCATCTTTGAGTTCACGTAAGTCTATGCGCTATAATTAACAAGGTGGTGACACCCCGCCTTTCCAGCCTAAAATGTGATGGCCGCTAGACCACCGAACTTACCCATATCGTAAGTGCAACATGAACACTACTAGGTAATCTTATCTCACATTCATAACACCTAGCTCTTGTGAGTCCCGCTACAAAGCTAGCCCAGACATCATCTCAAGTCAACGTGCCTCTCCCAATAAGACTCTAAGCCAACAATCTTGACTACCAATTATTAACCAAGTCAACAATCATGAGTCTACTATAATGACCAACACCTTACATCAATTGCACAGGTAATAGACAACAAAAATTCATGTCATATTGCGCAATTAATCCGGACCACCCAGGATCCTTAAAACAACATCTATGGCAATCTACAGGGATCCGAGGTTACTTAAAGAACCCACCCTTAAAATTTGAGAACATAGTCAAGTAAACAGTTAAGCCCCGGTTCAATCAAGAAATCAACATGTATAAATATTACGTAAATAGATCAGCTCGGTTCACACAATGAACCCACATATATGAATATCAAGTAAACAAATCAGCCTGATTCACATAAGGAACCAACATATATAAATATCAAGTAAATAGATCAGCCCAGTTCACAAAGAAAACTAACATATATGAATATCAAGTAAACAGATAAGCCCTGTTCACAAAAGAACCAACACAGACAAACAATAAGTAATCTGTACCAGGCGTGGTACCCGAGCCAACAATGCAATGAACCTGTACCAGGCATGGTACTTGAGTCAACCATGTAATAAATCTGTACCAGGCATGTTACCCGAGTCAACTATACAATAAAGCTGTACCAGGCATGATACCTGAGTCAACCATGCAATAAAGTTGTACCAGGCATGGTACCCAAGCCAACCATACAATAAAGCTATACCAGGCGTGGTACCCGAGCCAACCATGCAATGAATCATACAACTGTACAAATGGTACTCGAGCCAACCAATGAATAACATCAACCAATCCTATAAAAATGTCAATATACCGGTACATCCCACAATAATAACATATATCACAATAATCACAACCATAATGAGAAATAAGTAGTCATACTTGTACAGTCAACAAACCTTTAACATAGCCTCATTAAATGTGATTAACACTTAGGATATCATTTAGCCTTTACCTTTCTTAAGCATGTATTTACAATAATAGATAACCACCAAACCCTTGGTCAACTTGAGTTATTCATTTATGTAAGCAACAAACTTTCTTTGACACACTAAATCACAAGAAGATATGATTCATTGAGTTCACCAATTACAGCCTATCCGAAGACCAATCCACGGCTAAATCAAGTAAGAATATCAAGTCATATTCCTTGGATTCAAATGCTCATTTTAGGGGTGTACATTCAGCCCAATGGAATCAAAACTTTAATTCAAAAACATGATTCCATTTATTGCTCCCGTCCCTTTACTATACAAAACAAGGCCGGAGATTTTGCTATTATCTAGAAACTCCTACATTCAAGTCATTCCAAGACTCAAGACCCTATCCCATTAGCCAATTACCCAGGGTTGAACAATCATAGGGTAACACATAATTAGGAAGACTTCATCATTATAACAAATAACAATTTTCCACCCAATTTACCATTAAATCAGTACTATTTAAGGACCCACCCATAATCCAGTTATTCAAAGATTAGCAATCATAATTTAAATATGACCAATCAAGCACAAGTCAACATTACTCATAACAGTAATTTCCCACCCCAAATAGCAATGTTTAATACATTTTATCCATCCAAACACCGTGCCTGAAGGCCTAAACATGCAATCTCCCATCAATCTATGTTATATTTACGTTTTTTGACCCAGGTCTAAATTACTCAGTAAAACCTAACCTACCAGGATGCCAAGAAGCTTCTACAGAAGTCTGAATGCAAACTTTGGCTCTGTGGAGGCGAATCCTGATGAGAAAGCAGCATGGAATCCCTTGGTTTTACCCCATCCGAGTGGAAATCCCTCCCCTCTATTGTTTCCCAGCTGAGAGGCAGCCTAGGAGGGTTTTTGAGACAACCCTCATCTTTTTTACAACTGAAGAGGAGAAAAGAGAATATAAAATCTGTGTTCTGGTTACTAGTTTTGTCAGCCCGCTATAGCAGCGTACCGACCATGAAAGTGATGGTGCTATAGCAGAAAATTCCCGCTCAGTGGGATGACATCAGCCCGAGTAAAATCTCAAATTTTGAAATTTTTTATCGTTTCATCCCAATTTAATTCAAGAGCGTATTTCAACAGTTCCAGTAACCCGTAATGAGGTGCCCTTTTTAATAACAATGGATTAGATCATTACAACAAATAACAATTCACCCATCGTTCATCCTCTAACAATTTCTAAGACAGAACAAAAGAATGAGCCAGCTCTTTGAACCTTAATACCCTACCATGACAATGTAATTATAGCCTTACGTGAACCACCAAACTATTTCTCTTTGGTGTACCAAAAAGCCAGGCCAAAATTATTACTACTCCATCCTACCGAGGAATTCCCCTTTCTCTTTTGAGTCGCACAAAAGTACGTAGAGTAACCTTTACCCCAAGCGTGCTAGTAATAGGGGGCCTCATTAATATATTGGAACAAAAACATTTTAAATAAAATAGATAAATTAGAATTTCCATGTTACAAGAAATTGGATCCCTCTATAGGGACCCATCCCCCGCTATAGCGGCCTCGCTATAGAAAGAAAATTGCCTCTATAGCTGCACCATAGTAGTGGCCTCTCTCCCGCTATAGCAGCATAGGTAAGGCAGTAACTTTGGGCAGTCCCAATTTTGGCCAATTTTATAACACAATACTCATATTTCAACATCCCGGACTAACCCCTTTATGTTAAATGCTATGTCCCGAGTTCTACTAACCCAAACTCTATTTCAAAAGTTTCTATAGGATATTATGTCCCTCACATATCATGATATCACCTTAATCTTCTCAAACACTACACCTCGAGACCCCAAATATCTCTAAACCACTCAAAACAAAAATTTCATTGGAACCCAACCTAGCATGAGATCTTTGTCAACTCTTATCCTAGGGAGAACTCTAACCGCGCACTTACACCCTAACCAATGCTATAACAAACATATCACCACTACACAAAGAGCAGTAACCACAAGGTATTATTATGATCAACAAGAGGGATATGAAAGTTCAAGAATACATTTAATAACTCCACTCCCTCAACCGACCCCACCACTAAGGATCATCCATCATAAACATGCTAACTCATTTCAAAATCCCCACAATTCAATTATACCCTTATGAAGAGCTACTATTAGCCAATAATCACTCTCATAAATAAGCCTATGAGCAATGTTAAATAATAATCAGCCAATTATAGGTCATTTTGCCAAACACTACATAGGTGACAATTCCCACCAATAGACAACCATAATTTCACAAACACCCAGCCATATGGTCCCACCAATATCTTACGAATTTCTTGTCAACTACACATTATCATCGTAATGAAAGTAGTTACTCATTCAATAATAAAATCACCGAGTCAATTAAAGTATGATGTTAAATTATATAGATTACCTCAAATCGGCAATATCACTCACATCAAACCAATAACCTTTATGCTAAGGGCTATCATATCCACCCTTTCCTTTTATTTTACGCACACGGATGCTAGTTTAACAAGATTAATATCATATGCATGCTAAACTTTCCTATAAGCGATCTCCATGATTCACATAGCGACTCACAGCTCAAACTGATAATTAAAACAAATCGGGAATGAAAAGAAAAATAGGGGAAAATAGGGCAGGAATTCTGTCCCGCCCATCCAGCTATAGCATCTTATACACCACTACGCCGAGCCCCAACAATAGCAACAGTCCAAAAATTTACCATTTCTGCAAATTCCCCCATTCCCCTTCCCTGTTTTCAATAGTAACACCTTAAATCACATTATGACCTTTTAACATAATCCCAAGACCGAACCCAGCAATGCATAAACAAGAACTTAGCATCACATTATTTAAAACTAGTTATGAATCACACCCTAAAAAGACTTTTCATAATAACAAATTCCGCTATTATGCAACAATAGTCCTTTTTCCTATGGTTCTCAACCAAATCCCGACTGTCCCAAAACCGGAGTTTCCCCCACAATCATAAGCTAGTTTTATCCCTTTACCAGTTTACCAATGATAAGACCATGCATAGCAATTAGCACATAGACATAGCAAATAATTTTCCTTTAACCATCAACACATAACCAAGTTATGAGCTTTCACTGACCATAAATTTCACAGTAATTCAACAATCACATTTCACATATTCACAGTCATTCAAGAAATACAAGTAAATAAGCACCAATCTCAGATTTCATTACTGAGTAAAACCCTTTCCATAATCCTTTTATTCGCCTCATGAATGACCGTTAGCCTTTAAGGCCAGATACTAATTAGAACCTTCTCAGTTAGAAATTCCCTTGCTTGTGCCATTTTAATCGGAGTCAAATGATATCTTTTACCTTGTTGAGATGCCAATTAGAATCGAGAGATACCGATTGGACTACACCCATACAAGCAATCAACAGGCCGCACAAAAAGAGGCAAGAAGTGAAATGATTTCCTAGAATGCTTCATAGCTCCCCAAAGATTAGATGTGGACATCAACACACCAATCCACAAGACTCTATTAGACATTTGGTTTTGCATTGGGAGACCGGTAACCTAGGCTCTGATATGAAATTATCATGACTCAACTACCAGGTCGTGCAAGCACCTACTCTAAGTCACCTAGACAGGAGAACCCATACCACTCAATTAAAATTGGTATGCGGAAGTAAAACCAGAAAATATAACTTTGCCTTGAATAAAACAAAAACCAATCTCAAAACTTGGATTACAATGAAATCTTTCAAATATAATTGAACCCCTCCCTATGGACTAGTGTAAACTGGTACAAGAGCTACTAGAGAAGTACTAAACCAAGACTTAACTTTCACATAGGAGTAAGATAGGTAAAAGTTACTGGAGATCTTTACCGCGTTAAATCTAAAACATCTACTGAATTCTGCAACCAGATTATACTCAAAAAGGATATAGCAAGAGTAGTATCAGTTTAGTATCAGTAAAAACAAAACATACTGGTAAGAATCATCGATTGACCCGAATCAAATCACATGAACATCATACAAATATCTAGGAGGAAATATATAACTGAAGAGTTATTTAGCCAGAGGTCTTTTATTAAATAATTCCTTAACACCTTGACTTACTACCTGTCTTATCAAAAAGGAAAACTGTAACGACCGGGTCCATCGTTGCGTTGATTTTTTCCTAATTTCATAAATTTAGGGAAAATGGTTAAAAATATGTTCAAAATAAATAGGGTGACATCATGAATTTTTTTTGATTTCCGGAAAGAAATTCGGGATGATGTCATACCGCTATAGCGATAATTGTTTCGCTATAGCGGCATCACTGTTTCGATAAGGCGGACCGCTATAGCAGAGTTGTAGGAGACACAACCTTTGACGGGATTTTATTAAAAAATTTCATCTCCTTAGTTGGGCAACATACAAGGGTTCTTGGAAGAACCCTCTCATGCTGCTCAAAGGCAGGGAAATCATGAGGAGAAGAGGAAATGGCTGAAAGGACGCGGTACGACAGATTCCAAGATCACGGTTCAGTCGGGAACGCAGTCACGGAGCTAGAAACTCAAGTTTCAACTGCTTGGCATCTAGGTAGGCTAGGTTTTTTATGAGTATTTAGACCTTCTTACCTTTTGTACTTGTTATATAATAGAAATGGCGTCCGGGCACGGAGTCTGGCGGATTCGGGTGGTTGCATTATTTCTAGGCTGTACAGAATGGATGATCTTGTGGTTTGTATTGTGAGATTAGTTTATTCATATTGGGGTGACAATGATAGGTCACGGGACTAGTATATCGAAAAGGTTCTGGGAACTGGGGAAGTGCCTGGGAGCATGGGAAACGGAAATAAGAAACTCCTAGGTGGGGTTTTAGGAATGTTTATTGCTTGAGGGTTAGCGGTGGTATGGCTAAGGTTAGAAAAGGGGAGCATGTCGCATGCTTGTGTGTTTTATCTAAAAAGGGAAAATGCTAGTTACATGTTAATAAAAAGGTGAACCAGGAAATAGTCTTAGGACGGGAATTGATGGTTCGTAGTTGTACCCGGAAAGGGTAGGTGATGGCTTTCGTGTTTCTGTGAATGTGTATATTCATTGTACTCATTGTCAAAGTAATGGTGTGCATTACATTGCTTAGGGGAATTGTGTGGAATGTCTAAGTTTGGTTTACAGTCTATGTTTGAATAGTTTTACTTGTTGGCTTTACAAGGGGTGTGCATTCATCTATTGACTGTTATTGTTGAAATTTGATTGGCTTGGGTACCATGACTGGTATGGGTATAACACATGGTTGGCACGGGTACCACACCGGGTACGGGCATAACATTTGGTTGGCACGAGTACCACGCCTGGTACGGGTTTACTTTATTACATCTTGCATTGTTTCATTGACTATTGTATTGCATTGGTTGATATTGGTTCCGTGAGTGGACCGGGTTGTTTTACTGGATGTAATACTTGGTAATGGTTTCGTGAGTGGACTGATTTGTTTTACTGGATGTGATACTTGGTATTGGTTCTGTGAGTGGACCGGGTTGTCTAGTTAAAGGTGCTATTATTGGTGGTCTTTGAGTGGCTAGGAGCTTGGTATAACTATTGTGTTTGGTCTAGAGTTAGGCTGGGTGGAATTATTACTTTTGGTATGTGTCTATAGGGGATCCCAAGGTAGGTCCAGACTATGTGGAGGAGGCTTAAGTTCAGGAGTTGTTGTCAATAAGGGTACTAAGGGAGGTAAGGGGTTAATTATAGTTGCTGAGCTAAGGGTTGGTCTTGGGGTAGACCGGGGCAGCAGGTTGGACACTTGTGTCTGGTTAAGGGGATCCTTGGAGGGTTCGGGTCACGTACAGTAAGGGGATTAGATGTAACTCTAGGGTTGTCATTAAATGTAGCAAGGGTTGATGGGTGGATCACATGTGGTGGATAGACTGAGAGTCTGGGGTTGTGGTCCTTACTATTGCATATTTATTAGAAGGTTTACTAGAAATTCGTGAAGGGTTGGACCCTGGTGAGTAATGTTACAAGTATAAGTGGTTGAGTTAGGCAGTTAGCTGGGCTAAGTCAGAATTCTAGTTAGAATAGTCGACTTAGGTAAGGGAAGGGTAGTCCAGGTATGGATATGGACATCTGTGAAGAGTAAGGTGACTACCCAAGTCAAGGGTAAGGTGACTTTGGAAGTCGGGGATAAGGTAAGGCTTAGGAAGTCTAAGGTTAGTGTGACTTGGAAGCCTTGAGAGTGAGGGAGTTGGCGGCGAAAGAACGTGGGGGTATAAACCAAGTTATTTACTTTCAGTCACGTATTTCCTTTTTTTTCTTATATGATGGTAGGAGTGGACTCAGGTCGACCGATGATGCCTACCAGTACTTGTGTTTATACTGACTTTACTCTTGCTATACCTTTTGGTATAGTCTTGTTGCAGGTTGATGACGTTTCATAGGTTCGCTGCGATGAGATCTCCAGCAACTTCTGTCTTTGATTTCCATGGAAGAATTTGGGTCTTTTATCTCTTTATGTCATCTTGTAGTAGCTCTTGTACCTGTTTAGACTAGATCCTAGGGGAGGGTGTTCTTTTCAAAATGTTGTAAAAGATTTTCCACAGTTTGTGTTGTAGACTATTTCTGAACAGGATTTGTAAAGAAAGGATTTTCTGTTATGTATAAAAGTAGCTTAAGTTAACGGTTTACTTTATTTCCGCAAGTTACCTGTTGGACAGGGGGTAAGGGTTCGTCTATCTAGGTGATTAGAGTAGGCACCCGCACGTCCTGGTAGGTTTGGTCATGACAGATGGTATCAGAGCCTAGGTTACCGATCTCCCAGTACAAGAGCAAAATGTTGAATAGGGTCTCACAGATTGGTGTGTTGACGTCCATATCTAATATTTGGGGAACTATAAGGCATTCTAGGAATTTTTCACTCTTCTTTAATTCCTTCGTGTGGTTCGTACTTGCTTGTATGGGTTGAGTCCAAATGGTATCTCTCGATTCCAATTGGTATCTCAACAAGGTAAACGAGGTCTCCGTACTTCAGTTACGATGGGATAAGCAAGGGAAATTGGAACCGGGAAGGTTCCAATTGGTATCTGGCCTGAGAGGCTATGATAAACATGGATAATCGGCTAATGGTCACCCATGGTGCAACGAAGGTGAAAACTTGTGAATTGATTTGGCCATAAATTGCTTTTGTTGAGATTTAAAAATTTAAATTGTTGTGTGTACAACTTTGTATGACTTGTTTGTGTGTGTGTAGGCTTTTAATTGATGTGCATGTAGAGACTACAGGGAGTCATTGAATGGAGATTTTGTGTGCCTTAGACTATTTAGTCTGTTAAATATTTTGGTTTGAAAAAGGGTACTATATGATAAAGGGTTTATTATCGGTTAAGATGGTAAGGGATGGGTAACCAGGACTGTAAGGAAGCTTCGGCTTCAGGACAGTCGAAATTTCGGTTGGGAACCATGGGAACAAGAGAGTCACTAGTGTGTAATGGCGGGAAGGTAATGCTGGAAAACATTTGATTGTTGTGAATCCCTTATAATTTTTGATGTGTTTATGATGTGGTATGTTTGTTTTTAAGGCGTTCAGTGCCAGGAGTGGTCTTGAGGGTGGTTTAAGACCATGGCGAGACAGTGGTAATCGGGAAGGTGATTGAGTGCACATAGTTGGAAATCAAATTTTCTACATAGTTACCGTCAGGACCGCTATAGTGGGACTGCGATCGTGGCATAACCATCTGTTATAGCGGAGGTCAGTGAGGCAGTGAGCTGCTCTGTTTTCCCCTATTTTTGGTCCCTTCCGGGGATAAGATAAAAACAAACGTAAATCACCAAAACCACTATATAAACCAAGTAAAAGCAGTTCTATATATATAGCATATGCAGGAAGTGAAATAATGTCTAACACGGGCATCCACGTGCCCAAAATAAAAAGGGAAGGGGAAAGATTGTCTGAAACAAGCCCTAAATGGGGGCAAACCAACAATAGTAATATCAATAATGAAGGGGGGGAGTCCTAGACCTCATCCTTGATCAGAAAAGAAAACTCCTGTAGGTCCTCGGGCTCGAGGGTAGGGAGATCCTGACCAGGGGAAACACAGGAGAACATGACCGTTATGGTCTTCCACATCCGGGCAAACATATGATCCCTGGAACGCCTCTTCCTTTTCTCCTCTTTTAACTCCTCTTCGGAGTGCTTCAAGTTCCTGAGTGGTTGGGTGAGGGGCTGCACCACCAGCGTTAGGATCCTCCATGAACCTCCAGACAGCTGCTAGGTTCTCCTCTGGTAGGGCCCTAGAGATCGGGGGCTGGGACTGGGAAGGGGCAGGGGTATCATCATCCTCATCATCATCGCCGGCCTCTTCCACCGACTGACTGCTCCCTGCCTCACTCACCTTCCTCTTCTTCTTGGAAATGTCCTTCACCTGGATCTGGTCAAAGGGATCATCCATACCCACCTCTGCATCGGTGTGGTCCTAAGGCACTCCAGCCCACCTGCACAACTCTGAAACCATCCCGGGTAGATAAGGGCCCTTCCTGGGGCCAGTATAGAAGCTCTTCCATTCCGAAATGATCTTCTCCCCCACATTCATAATAACCCCCTGCATGGCACAAGAAATCACCAAATTCATCCATTCACGTCGGTTTGATTTCCCGATGGACGGATCCTCCGGGATACCAAATTCAGCCACATCCTAGCATCGGAGGAGAAATAGGCGCTAGTAATACCCTCGGGGCTGACCCAATAGACCTTGTACTTGGATGCACGGTCCACCAGAGTGTCTCTCATCCAGGTCATATCCCACAGCCGGGACTTAGCCATGTATGACGCATTGGAAATGTGGGGCACCCCTAGCACCTTATTAATGGTCCGGGCATCCACGCGAACATCCACCTCTCGTAGTCTGATAGTAGGACTCGGCTCGCTCCAGCGAACCGTAGGAAGGATGGCATAGAACTCCCGTACCCAGCCGGTTAGAGCAGGAGGAGGAGCCACTAGTAAGGGGTCCCACCCAAACTCTCGGACCTGGCGGTGGAAATCAGCCACTTTTCCATCTATTCCAGTCATGCGGCAACCTCTTTTATAGAAGAAGCTAAATTTTTGGTAATCTCAGAGCCTTTCTCGACTAGCTTCATTGGGGAATCGCTCATAGTTGTATTCAGGTGCTTATTGTTGCTCAGCCATGGTGTTATCCTGCAAGGGTAGGGAAGAAACAGGGTTAGGAGAGTAGAGGGACACAGAAAGGAGGAGGAAAATTTTCTAAGTGTAACTCGGAAGGGCCATTGATTTGCGGCCTTCCGCTATAGCGGGTAGTACATCAACGATAGCGGGACTGCTATAGCGGTGAAATGTCCATTGTAGCGGGACTACCATTGCGGAGCCCTATCGCTATAGTGATCTTCATCGTTCCAGACCTTCAAGGGGTGCATCAATGGCGCCCCTTGGTCCAAAACTCTAATTTTGTCATTCCAAGACAGGATATACCCACCCAAAGTTCCCCATTGCTAGTTTTTATAAAAAATTGGGCATAATAACACCTAAAATTTTCTCGAATCACTAGGTTGTTCAAGAAACAACCCTTCACTTTCCCCACCCATTTTTGGCCCATTTTTGGCCAACACTAGTATAATCCTTAGGCCCAGAACACCTTGGAGGCATTGTAAACGTAAGGGAAACATCCATGCTTCGGGAATCCAACAGAAATCCAATCAAAGAGTTCAAGTCCAAACCTCATTTTTGATAGGCTATAAGTTCTTATTTTCTACCATATTCGTGTACAATTAGTGCAAAAGAGTAAAGGAGAGAGTGAGTACGTTTATTACCTAGAATTTTCGACATTGGGAGTGGGATGATCGGGAGAGGAAAGTGTAGTGTGAGTGGAAATGTGGGAGAATGAGGTGAGAAGTACGTTTCTCCCCAATTTCATTCTGCAGCCAACCGCTGTAGTGGTCGGCAGACCACGATAGCGGGACCGCTATAGCGATAAATTGTCCGCTACAGCGGATGACTAGTCAGTTTTGGGTACTGTAAAAGTTCTCCTGGGTCTTTTAAAATTCCTCCAACCCAATAGGACACGAGGCCCCGAATTTCTTGGGTACTCGGGATGGGGACACGTATAATAGTCCTTATGAGGCTCATAAATTCTTCATCGGGATAAGGCCATAGTAAATTGTTCCTCAAGTCGGTTGGATTCGCAAAGGGGAGTTGGACAACTTGCGTAGGTTCGATAATTATGCAATCACTTGGGGGTGGTAAGAGTCCTGAGTTACTTTCTCTCCTCCATTTTAAAGTTCGGGATTGTTCGGGGAGAAACGATGGGTAAATTGGTATATGTTGTAACGACTGGGTCCGTTAATGCGTTGATTTTTTCTTGATTTCATAAATTTAGGGAAAATGGTTAAAAATACGTTCGGAATAAATAGGGTGACATCATGATTTTTTTTTTATTTTTGGAAAAAAATCCGGGCTGACGTCATATCGCTATAGCGGTAATTGTTCCTCTATAGTGGCACCGCTGTCGCGATAAGGCATACCGCTATAGCGGAGTTGCGGGAGACAAAACCTGTGATGGGATTTTGTTAAAAAGTTTCATCTCCTCAGTTGGGAAACATACGAGGGCTCTTTCAAGAACCCTCCCATGCTGCTTCAAGGCTGGGAAATCATGAGGTGAAGAGTACATGGCTGAAAGGACGTGGTACGACAGATTCCAGGATCACTGTTCAGCCGAGAACACAGTCATGGAGCCAGAAACTCAAGTTGCAGCTGCTTGGCATTCAGGTAGGCTAGGTTTTTTATGATTAGTTAGACCTGCTTACCTTGTGTACTTGTTATATAATAGAAATGGAGAATTCATGTTTAGGCCTTCAGGCACGGAGTCTGGCAGATTCGGGTGGTTGCGTTATTTCTAGGGTGTACGGAATGGCTGGTCTTATGGTTTGTATTGTGTGATTAGTTTATTCATATTGGGGTGACAATGATAGGTCACGGGGACTGGTATATTGGGAAGGTTCGGGGAACTGGGGAAGTGCTTGGGAGCACGGGAAACAGAAATAGGAATCTCCTAGGTGGAATTTCAGGAATGTTTATTGCTTGAGGCTTAGCGGCGGTCTGGCTAAGGTTAGAAAAGGGGAGCGTGTCGCATGCTTGTGTGTTTTATCTAAAGAGGGAAAATGCTAGTTTCATGTTAATAAAAAGGGTGAACTGGGAAATAGTCTTAGGATAGGAATTGATGGTTCGTAGTTGTACCTGGAAAGGGGTAGGTGATGGCTTTCGTGTTTCTGTACATGTGTATATTCATTGTACTCATTGTTTAAGTAATGGTGTGTATTACATTGCTTAGGGAAATTGTGTGGAATTTCTAAGTTTGGTTTACAGTCTATATTTGAATGGTTTTACTTATTGGCTTTACAAGGGGTGTGCATTCATCTATTGACTGTTGTTGTTGACATTCGGTTGGCTCGGGTACCACGCATGGTATGGGTATAACATATGGTTGGCACGAGTACCACGCCTGGTACAGGCATAACATTCGGTTGGCACGGGTACCACGCCTGGTACGGGTTTACTTTTTTGCATCTTGCATTGTTTCATTGACTATTGTATTGCATTGGCTGATATTGGTTCCGTGAGTGGACATGGTTGTTTTACTGGATATAATACTTGGTAATGGTTCCATGAGTGTACCGGGTCGATTTACTGGATGTAATACTTGGTAATAGTTCTGTGAGTGGACCGGGTTGTTTTACTGGATATGATACTTGGTATTAGTTTTGTGAGTAGACCGGGTTGTCTAGTTAAAGGTGCTATTGTTGGTGGTCCTTGAGTGGCCGAGAACTTGGTATAACTGCTGTGTTTGGTTTAGGGTTAGGCCGGGTGGAATCATTACTTTTGGTATGTGTCTAGAGGGGATCCCGGGGTGGGTCCGGACTATGTGGAGGAGGCTTAAGTTTAGGAGTTGTTGTCAATAAGGGTACTAAGGGTGGTCAGGGGTTAATTTTGATTGCTGAGCTAAGGGTTAGTCTTGGGGTAAACCGGGGCAGTAGGTTGGAAACTTGGGTGTGGTTAAAGGGATCCTTGGAGGGTCCGGGTCACGTACAGTAAGGGGATTAGATATAACTCTAGGGTTGTCATTAAGTGTAGCAAGGGTTGCTGGGTGGATTGCATGTGGTGGATAGACTGAGAGTCTGGGGTTGTGGTCCTGACTATTGCATATTTATTTGAAGGTTTTCTAGAGATCCGTGGAGGGTTGGACCCTGGTGAGTAATTTTACAAGTATAAGTGGTTGAGTTGGGCAGTTAGCTGGGCTAAGTCAGAATGCTAGTTAGAACATTGGACTTAGGTAAGGGAAGGGTAGTCCAGGTATGGATATGGACATCTGTAAAGGGTAAGGTGACTACCCAAGTCAAGGGTAAGGTGACTTGGGAAGTTGGGGATAAGGTAAGGCTTAGGAAGTCGAAGGTTAGTGTGACTTGGAAGCCTTGAGAGTGAGGGAGTTGGCAACGGAAGAACGTGGGTGTAGAAATCAAGTTATTTACTTTTAGTCATGTATTTCCTTGTTTTTCTTATATGATGGTAGGAGTGGACTCGGGTCGACCGATGATGCCTACCAGTACGTGTGTTTGTACTGACTCTACTCTTGCTATACCTTTTGGTATAGTCTGGTTGCAGGTTGGTGACGTTTCATAGGTTCGCAGCGATGAGATCTCCAGAAACTTCTGTCTTCGATTTCCATGGCAGAAGTTGGGTCTTTTATCTCTTTGTGTCATCTTGTAGTGGCTCTTCTACCTGTTTAGACTAAATCCTAGGGGAGGGTGTTCTTTTCAAAATGTTGTAAAAGATTTTCCGCAGTTTGTGTTGTAGACTATTTCTGAACAGGATTTGTAAAGAAAGGATTTTCTGTTATGTATTTTGTAGCTTAAGTTAACGGTTTACTTTATTTCCGCAAGTTACCTGTTGGATAGGGGGTGAGGGTTCGTCTATCTAGGTGATTAGAGTAGGCGCCCGCACAGCCCGGTAGGTTGGGTCGTGACAAAAACCTTCCTCGCACCAAGCTGGACCCCCTTATGTGACTACCTGTGGGTTCTACTCACTCAAGCCCCAAGATTCCTTACCCTTGACATCCCGCCGATTCAGACACTTACAGAATACTAGCCTTATTCCACTAACCAAGTCATATACCTTGACACCCTAGCATCTTTGAGTTCACCTAAGTCTATGCACTATAATTAATAAGATGGTGACACCTCGCCTTTCCCGCCTAAAATGTGATAGCCGCTAAACCACCGAACTTACTCATATCGTATGTGCAACATGAACACTGCCAGGCGTGGTAATCGAGCTAACCAATGAATAACAACAAAAAATCTCATGAAGATGTCCAAATACTGGTACATCCCACAATAATAGAACATATCACAACAGTCACAACCACAATGAGAAATTATCAGTCATACTTGTACAGTCAACAAGCCTTTAATAGAACCTCATTAAATATGAATAACACTTAGGATATCATTTAACCTTTACTTTCCTTAAGCATGTATTTACAACAATAGATAACCACCAAACCCTTCGTCAACTTGATTTATTTATTTATGTAAACAACAACCTTTCTTTGACACACCAAATCACAAAAAAATATGATTCATTGAGTTCATCAATTACAGCCTGTCCGAAGACCAACCCACAACTAAATCAAGTAAGCATATGCCATATTCCTTGGATTCAAATGCTCATTTTAGGGGTGCACATTCAACCCAATGGAATCAAAACTTTAATTCAAAAACATGATTCCATTATTGCTCCCGTCCCTTTACTATACAAAATAAGGGAGATTTTGCTATCATCTAGCAACCCCTACATTCAAGTCATTCCAAGGTTCAAAACCCTATCCCATTAGCCAATTACCAAGGGGTGAACAATCATAGGGTAACGCATAATTAGGAATACTTCATCATTACAACAAACAACAATTTTCCACCTAATTTACCATTAAATCAGTACTATTTTGAGGACCCACCCATAGTCCAGTTGTTCAAAGATTAGCAATCATAATTTAAATATGAACAATCAAGCACAGTTCAAAATTACTCATAACAGTAATTTCCCACCCCAAATAGCAATGTTAAATACATTTTATCCATCCAAACACCGTGCTCAAAGGCCTAAACATGAAATCTCCCATCAATCTACATTATATTTATGTTTTTTAACCCAGGTCTATATTACTCAGTAAAACCTAGCCTACTAGGATGCCAAGAAACTGCTATAGAAGTATGAATGCAAAATTTGGTTTCGTGGAGGCGAATCATGATGACAAAGCAACGTGAAATCAATGGGTTTTACCCCATCCGAGTTGAAATCCCTCCCCTCCATTGTTTCCCAGCTGAGAGGCAGCCTAGGAGGGTTTTTGCTATAGCAGTCTATCGGCTGCGATAGTGATGGCGCCATAGCTGGAAATATTTTGCTATAGTGGGATGAAATCAGCCTGAGAATAATTTCAAATTTTGAAAATTTTCATTGTGTCATCCCAATTTAATTTAAGAGCATATTTCAACAGTTTCTGTAACTCGTATTGAGGTGCCCTTTTTTAATAACGATGGATCAGGTCGTTATAACATATACCAATTCACCCATCGTTCATTCTCGAATGATTTCTAAGATGGAAGAAAAGAATGAGCCAGCTCTTTGAACCTTAATGCCCTACCATGACAACGTAATTATAGCCTAACGCGAACCACCAAACTTTATTCATTGGAACCCTACATAGCCTGAGATTTTTGTCAACTCTCATCCGGAACTCTACCTAAGCACTTACACCCTAACCAATGCTATAACGAGCACATCGGCACTACACAAAGAGCAGTAACCATAAGGTATTATCATAATCAACAAGAGGGATATTGTAACACCCTAAAATTTTTAAGCTAAGACTAAACAACTTTCCACAGATGTCATGATCAATTCCCTAACGTGGAAAGTGTTTTGGGTGTGGATCATGTTCATAAGAAACTCCTATAAGCAAGTTAAGTTGAAAGCACCCCAACCAAAGAAGTTTTCCTGTAAGACTAAACTAGGGTCAGCTTCAAATGATCATATCTCCTAGAATATGAAGTGTTAGGTGGCCTAGTACCCCCCAAATTAAAGGTCTTTGAGTCTTATTTTCAACGTCACCAACTGTGCATTAATTTGAGTCCGGAGCAAAATGTTATTAGTGTTTTACTAAAGGGTATTTGTCTATCAAAATGATAGACAACAACCACGAGAAGGTTCCACGGGTCGTGAAACTAACTCGAGGAAATCAATTTTTCACCTAAAAACCATGAGGAGGTTTCACGGGTCATGAAACAAACTCGTGGAAATAGTCCAGAAGCTTAAAAGTGGCCTGAAAACCACAAGGAGGTTCCACGGGTCATGCAACTAACTCGTGAAAATCATTCCAGAGACCAGAAACTTCACCCAGGAATCACGAACTCTTTCCACGAACCGTGATCCATTCTACAAGTCGTGGTTTATGCTCGTGGAACCCAGCGACGAGTTTTTTCAGCAGTTTTTTAATTTAACTCCTTAGGGGTATTTCATACCTTTAATTCTTCTTTTAGCCACGACTATAAATAGCTCTATGCTTATTTTTATTAAGTCTAAATCTCAAATCAAGTCAGTTTCCTCTCAAGTCAGTTTCAAGAAGAAAAGAACGCTTTTCTACAAAGTTTAGACCTAGGGCTTCTTCTCCAAAGCTTCAACTTCAGATTTCTCTTCAGGGATTATCATCCACTAGGTATGTGGGTATTTAGTAAGGGTTTAGTTCACCCTTATGCCCCAAACCTCATTCTTTTATTTCAAATTTCATGATGTTAGAAACTAGGTTTCTTGCCCAATCATGCTAAATTTTACAGAATTCAGTCCTTATGATTTCTACATGAATTATAGGCTATTTTAGAAGATTTGCTCCATGTTTTCAATGACTTGCAAGATTTACAAGAACTTTAAGAGACCAAGAATCTAGCCTGAAATGGTAGTATTTTCGTGACAATGGGTTTTCTTCAGAATTTAACCTAGATTTCTAGCATTGAATTTTAAGTATGAAATTAGCCTGTTTTCAGTCCACAAGCTACCTTTAAACCTCTCCAAATTCAGTGCTCTTTTCAGAATCTAGTTCATCTAATCAGCATTCAGTCTAAACAAGTTTAAGTTTTCTCATGATGATTTTAACTATGGGTTTCGCATCCAGACAAGCATTCATAATTCCTAATTACTTCAGTACAATTATTTTAGTAAGAAAGAACTATGCATGATTTAGCAGGCTTCAATTTACCTTCAGTATATTTTACAAGAATATGTTATAAATATGGACTTTCAACATATGACATAAATGATGATGAACTTAGTAGGGCTTATGATAAGCATGGTATACAGATATGCCATCAATGATAACAAACTCAGATATGCCATCAATGATAACGAACTCAGTAAGCTTCATGATTAGTATGACATTCAGATATGTCACATGATATAAATTATCCTCATGCATTATTAGTCAGGTACTTAGTCAGTCAAAATTACATGATTAGAATGCCTCAGTCTCAGTAATAGTTGCATTCTCAGATTATATCAGTACTTTGAACTATACAGTATTTCAGTTGCATTCATAGCTTTATATTCAGTTGGGAGTAGGCTTAGCACTGAGTGGACGAAGGGATGAAGGCTCAGCTATCAGATTAGGCTGAAACCTTTAGTAGAAGTCTCTATGTCCCAGAAATACCGTGCCACCGTAGGTATTAAATGAGTCATCTGTCAGATTAGGCTGTACATCCTTGTCCCTTGTGGACATCAGCTTAGTGGATCCACGTCAGATTAGTTTTTACCCTTAGTAAGGTATGAACGCCCTTCCATCCAGGGTTACAGGTTAGCCCCATAGTTAGCTTAGCTTGGGGTATGTCGGTTAGTAGTAGCTCCCACAGTCAGACTTAGTATTGCATTGACCATGTATTCAGTCTTTCAGGTATTCAGTTCAGTTCATCATGTTATAGTTTATGTTAGATACTTGGTCATGCATTAGCTTATATCTTTCAGCTTACATTCACGATAGTATAACTGTATTTTCAGCATGTTCAATAGAAGGAACTCCCTAAGGATTTTACTTTAAACATGAATTTCAGCTCAGTTGCACTAGTCCATAATTTACAGACATACTTTATTTTATAGTCCATGAAATCCTAAGTAACATGTTTAATTATCTTTAAACCTCATTATCTCACAATTACAGTACAACAACATGATTTACATTCTCTTCAGTAAAAGAGTCTATATTATACAACTTTGACTTATGCACTTCAGATATTATACATACTCTAGTTTTTCAGCCTTGCTTTCAGTATACATGTATCTTTTCATGATTTATAGTTAGTACATATCTCACATGCTCAGTACATTCAAAGTACTGACCGCATACTTTCCTTGTGTTGCATCATTTTATGATATAGGTTTCAGTGCTAGCTCTTGGATCATGGTCAGACAGATCATAACTTCCAGCCAGCAAGGAACGAGTTCTTCTTTGCTGGGAACTCCAGTCAGTTGGTAGTTAAAGCAGTTATTTCAGTTGTTGTACATTGATTAAAGATAGTTGGGGGTCATGTCCCGGCTAACCATAGTTAATATTAGTTGAGGCTTCATAGACAGTCAGATAGTCAGTCACTCAGTTGTATCAATTTTCAAATTCTATTGTATATGAGTTTATAATAGTTCATTTTGTTATTATATTTTCAAAAGAGCTCAGCACATTTCAGCCTTCGCATTTACTTTCAATCTATATCTCAGCAGTATGCTAGACCATGGGTTAACTTGGGGTCACTTGTGATTCTAAGCACCTTGTCATGTCCAGGGTGTAGGCTCAGGGTATGACAAACTTGGTATCAGATCACAGAGTTCAAGTGTCCTAGGGTGTCTATGAAGCTGTGTCTAGTAGTGTCTTGTGAAATTTTATGGAGACGTCTGTACTTTTTTTCGAGGGGCTATATGGCATTTAGGAAATATTTCCCTTTGTTCATACTCGGGATCTTGTATTAAAGTTATTTCTTTAGAAACTTGTGCAGATTCATGCGTTGATAAAATTCCTCCAGTCATGCCTCACCTTCGATGTAGTGAAGACAGTATAGTTTAGATCCCTGTTAGTGAGATGCTCTCAAATAGTGCCATCAGAAAGTTAATAGACTGCACAAGGTCTTGAGAGGATCCCATTAGTGCATTAAAGTCTACAAACTTTAAAGCATGTATCCTTTTCCACTCGTGCAGTTGAGCCTACAGTAGAACTTGCTCTCAGACCCTCTTCCAGAAACCTTACTACGGGTGACACCTTAGCTAAAAGGTATAGTGTGTAAGCGCTTGGGTAGTATAGTCACTCAGCAATTAGTGTGAATTGAGATGTTATGGGCCATAGGTAACATAATGACCCCAGAACTAGGTGTATGGATTCAGAATTATAGTAGCTATAAGATGTATATGTGACGCTTAGATGAATTGGTAAATTATGACTAAATCATGAGATAAAGAAGAGAGTCTTAAGCATCAGAAAGATATATGTGCACCTAGAGTAGTATATTTTTGTGTGATGTTCAGAAGATTATAGATAGACGATGTTGAGCCCCTAGTGTGGTCTGAATTCAGTTGAGTTTGGTGGATGTGAACTTAGAGATGTGACATTAGTAGACGAATAAGCAAAAAATCAGATTGCTAATTATTAGAAGAAGTGGTTATATACCCCAGTAAGAGTATGCATCCTCTGGTGATAGCCTTAAGGGTAAAAAGGAAGCTAAGAGATGTATCAGAAGAAGACCTAGCAAGAATTTAGTATCTTCAGTTATAGCCTAGTTCAGGAGAGAGATCCGCAGACTTAATGAGGTGAATTTCAAGATAAGGGGGAGATGATCTAATGAAGAACCAAGTCAAGTCTTGTGACTCAACAAGTACAGAATTATAGAAAGGGCTATGATGGGATATCGATCCATTCCTATTCAAGAAGATTTCCTAGCATTTTAGTCCAGATGACACTATACTCAGATGTATTTATATCATACTCATGTATAAGTCCATGCACTCCCTACAGATTCATATCCATACTCAGCTCCTAGAACAAACATAAATTTCTCTAGACAATGATTCCAGTCTTAATCCATGATTCTATGAATTCTAGCTTTATACGATGAGACTCGGTATATATTTAAACTCATGTCTCACAATATGCTCAGTTTTATGTACTCAGTTCAGTCCTCAAGATATGCCTTGATGGCTGATGAAATCATGCCACATAATGTATATGCTCAGACCAGATTTCTTGAACAGTTCATGCTTATGATTCCTTACTCCATCCATGCTTCATATGTCCAGTATGTGAGACTTAGACCCCTTTACTTGACTTCTCAGACCTCACCTTGAGTGGCTAGATCACACTAAGTGTGTTAGTGGGGGAAGATAAGTAGTAGCCTAGATGAGAAGTACTAGATTTTCCTCTTTTGGTGTCCTTTTGCAGAAGTTCTTGCAGTTATAGTTTCTACATATGCTAGGGAAGATTATAGAAGCCTCAGATAGTGCCAGCTCTAAACAAGTCATACGATGATCATAGTACCAAGCTTGAATGACGTGGTGAAATACACGTGGGCCTATGCTTTGTGCGACTAGTGACCCATTGATTAGAACTCAAGGTTAATTGATTTTCGTGATAAGAAGGAATACCATTCTTGGGAGATTACTCTAAATGCAAGAGATTTAGTCGAGATAGGCTTAAACATGTGAAAGAAGATAGTTAGGCTCAGACCTCAAGATCTATTTGTGTGCTGATGAGAATTTTAGCTTCAGATAGCAAGATAGTAGACTCCTCATATTTGACAAGTTTAGACCTGCTAGTAATTATTCCTAAGGCCAGAAGGCCCTACACTCAGTTCAGTCCATGATGGTAAGTTCAGTTTAGAAGAGAATAGTTTTCTCGTATAGCTATTCCTCTCAGTTTGATGCTCCTTCCAGTAAATCCTGATTTTCTAAGAATGCGTTTATTCTTTATGGGTTTCAGCTAAGTCCCTACTCTCAATCCAGACCAACTATCCAATTGGGCATTCAGTTTCATATCCTATTAGTGTTCCTATGCTCTCAGTATACATACATATTTCACGAACCCAGCTCAGTTGATATTTTAGTCAGAAATCAGTTACCATGCCATGTCAGTACTCCAGCTTTTAGTACTCAGTTGGTGGGATTGCACCTCTTTCCCTACCACCTCAGCCTAGTTAGTCTTTATTTGAGAAACACCCGGTTTCAGCATGAGTTAATAGTTCCTCTCCAGCTTCTCAGTTTACTAATGTGTATTTCAGTCTCAGTACCATGTTCCCTCAGCTATCCTTGCATTTCAACATGTTTTCACATCCATAGAACTCAACTCAGTTAGATATAAAGTTCTAGTATTCAGTTGGTAGGGATTACAACTCTTTCCCTCTAAACTCAGCTTAATTAGTCTTCATTCAAGGACGAATGATCCCAAGAGGGAGATATTGTAACACCCCAAAAATTTTAAGCTAAGACTAAACCACTTTCCATAGATGTCATGATCAATTCCATAGTGTGGGAAGTGTTTTGGGTGCGGATCATGTTCATAAGAAATTCCTATAAGCAAGTTAAGTTGAAAGCACCCCAACCAAAGAAGTTTTCCTGTAAGACTAAACTAGGGTTAACTTCTAACAATCATATTTCCTAAAATGTGAATAGTTAGGTGGCCTAGTACCCACCATAATAAAGGTCTTGAGTCTTCTATCCAACGCCACCAACCGTGAATTAATCCGAGTTCAGAGTAAGAAGTTATTAGTGTTTTACTAAAGGATGTCTGTCTATCAAAATAATAGACAACAACCACGAGAAGGTTCCACGGGTCGTGGAAGTTTCCATGGGTTGTGTAACCAACTCGTAGAAATCAGTTTTTTCACCTAAAAAACATGAGGAGGTTCCACGGGTCGTGGAAGTTTCCACGGGTCATGAAACCAACTCATGGAAATAGTCCAGAAACTTAAAAGTGGCCTGAAAAATACAAGGAGGTTCCATGGGTTGGGGAATGATCCACGGGTCATGAAACCAACTTGTGAAAATCATTCCAGAGGCCAGGAACTTCACCCAGGAACCACAAACCCTTTCCATGAACTGTGATCCATTCTACGGGTCATGGTTCATGCTCGTGAAACCCAGCGACGAGTTTTTTCAGCAGTTTTTAATTTAAATCCTTAGGTGCATTTCAGACCTTTCATTCTTCTTTTAGCCCCAACTATAAATAGATCTAGGCTTATTTTTATTAAGTCTAAACCTCAAATCAAGTCAGTTTCAAGAAGAAAAAAACGCTTTTCTCCAAAGTTTACACCTAGGGCTTCTTCTCCAAAGCTTTAACTTCAGATTTCTCTTCAGGGATTATCATCTATCAGGTATGTGGGTATGCATTAAAGGTTTAGTTCACCCTTATTCCCAAAACCTCAGTCTTCTATTTCAAATTTCATGATCTTAGAAACTAGGGTTCTTACCCAATCATGCTAAATTTTACAGAATTCAGTCCTTATGATTTCTACATGAATTATAGCCTATTTTAGAAGATTTGCTCCATGTTTCCAATGACTTGCAAGATCTTTTACAAGAACTTTAAGAAACCAAGAATCTAGCCTGAAATGGTAGTATTTTCATGAGAATTGGTTTTCTTCTAAATTTAACCTACATTTATAACATTCAATTTTAAGCATGAAATTAGCCTGTTTTCAGTCTACAGGCTGCCTTTAAACTTCTCTAAATTCAGTGCTCTTTTCATAATCTAGTTCATCTAGTCAGCATTCAGTCTAAACAAGTTTAAGTTTCCTCATGATGATTTTAACTATGGGTTTTGCTTCCAGACAAGCATCCATGATTCCCAATTACTTCAGTCCAGTTATTTTAGTAAGAAAAAACTATGCATGATTTAGCAGGCTTCAGTTTACCTTCAATATATTTTACAAGAATATGTTATAAATATGGACATTCAACATATGCCATCAATGATGATGAACTTAGTAGGGCTTGTGATTAGCATGGTATACAGATATGCCATCAATGATTACGAACTCAGTAAGCTTCATGATTAGTATGACATTCAGATATGTCACTTGATATAAATTATCCTCATGCATTATCAGTCAGGTACTTAGTCAGTTAGAATTACATGATTAGAATGCCTCAGTCTCAGTAATAGTTGCATTCTCAGATTATATCAGTACTTTGAGCTATCCAGTATTTCAGTTGCATTCATAGCTTTATATTTAGTTGGGAGTAGGCTTAGCACTGAGCGGACGAAGGAATGAATACTCAGCTGCCAGATTAGGCTGAGACCTTTAGTAGAAGTCTTTATGTCCCAGAAATATGGCACCATCGTAGGTATTAAAGGAGTCAACTGTCATATTATGCTGTACATCCTTGTCCCTTGTGGACATCAGCTTAGCGGATCCACGTCAGATTAGTTTGTACCCTTAGCAATGTATGAAATTTTTGGAATTGTATATTCAATGATGTACTAATACTAATAAACTAAATTTGAACGCCCTTCCATCCAGGGTTACAGGTTGGTCCCATAGTTAGCTCGGCTTGGGGTATGCCGGTTAGTAGTAGCTCCAACAGTCAGACTTAGTAATGCATTGACCGTGTATTCAGTCTTTCAGTTATTCAGTTCAGTTCAACATGTTACAGTTTATGTTAGATACTTGAATGCATAAGCTTATATCTTTCAGCTTACATTTACTACAGTATATCAGTATTTTCAGCATGTTCAATCGAAGGAACTCCCTAAGGATTTTACTTTAAACATGAATTTTAGTTCAGTTGCAGTAGTCCATGATTTACAGACATACTTTATCTTATAGTCCATGAAATCCTAAGTAACAGGTTTACTTATCTTTAAACCTCATAACCTCACAGTTATAGTCCAACAACATGATTTACATTCTCTTCAGTAAAAAAGTCTATATTATACAAATTTGGCTTATGCACTTCAGATATTATACATAGTCCAGTTTTTCAGCCTTGCTTTCAGTATACATATATCTTTTCATGATTTACAGTAAGTACATATCTCACATGCTCAGTACATTCAAAGTACTGACCGCATACCTTTCTTGTACTGCATCATTTTATGATATAGGTTTCAGTGCTATCTCCTAGGATCATGGTCAGACAGATCACAACTTCCAGCCAGCAAGGAATGAGTTCTTCTTTTCTAGGAAGTCCAGTCAGTTGGTAGTTATAGAGGTTATTTCATTTATTGTACATTGATTAAATATAGTTGGGGGTCATGTCGTGGCTAACCATAGTTAATGTTAGTTGAGGCTTCATAGATAGTCAGATAGTCAGTCACTCAGTTGTATCAGTTTTCAAATGCTATTGTATATCAGTTTATAATAGTTCATTTTGTTATGATATTTTCAAAAGAGCTCAGCATATTTCAGCCTTCGCATTTACTTTCAGTCAATATCTCAGCAGTATGCCAGACCATGGGTTAGCTTGGGGTCACTTATTACTCTAAGCACCGTGTCATGTCCATGGGGTAGGCTCGGGGCATGAAAAACTTGGTATCAGATCACAGAGTTCAAGTGTCCTAGGGTGTCTATGAAGCCGTGTCTAGTAGAGTCTTGCAGAATGGTACTGAGACGTCTGTACTTTTTTTCGATGGGCTACAGGGCATTTAGGAAATATTTCCCTTTGTTCATACTCGAGATCGTGCAGTAAAGTTATTTCTTTAGAAACTTTTGTAGATTCATGCGTTGATAAAATTCCTCCAGTTATGCCTCACCTTCGATGTAGTTACATTATAGTTTAGATCCCTGTTAGTGAGATGCTCTCAAATAGAGCCATCATAAAGTTAATAGACTGCACAAGGGCTTGAGAGGATCCCATTAGTGCATTAAAGTCTACGAACCTTAAAGCATGTATTCTTTTCCACTCGTGCAGTTGAGCCTACAGTAGAACTTGCTCTCACACCCTCTTCCAGAAACCTTACTACGAGTGGCACCTTAGACAAAAGGTATAGTGTGTAAGCGCTTGGGTAGTATAGTCACTTAGCAATTAGTGTGAATTGAGATGTTATGGGGA
Source organism: Jaltomata sinuosa (assembly GCA_003996215.1). Taxonomy (NCBI): domain Eukaryota; kingdom Viridiplantae; phylum Streptophyta; class Magnoliopsida; order Solanales; family Solanaceae; genus Jaltomata; species Jaltomata sinuosa. Next base: position 68,372 of record QJPP01000170.1, on the reverse strand, counting down.
ATAGGTAACATAATGACCCCAGAACTAGGTGTATGGATTCAGAATTATAGTAGCTATAAGATGTATATGTGACGCCTAGATGAATTGGTAAATTGTGACTAAATCATGAGATAATGAAGAGAGCCTTAAGCATCAGAAATATAGATGTGCACCTAGAGTAGTATGTTGTTGTGTGATGTTCAGAAGATTATAGATAGACGATGTTGAGCCCCTAGTGTGATCTGAATTTAGTTGAGTTTGGTGGATGTGAACTTAGAGATGTGACGTTAGTAGACGAATAAGCAAAAATTCAGATTGATAATTATTAGAAGAAGTGGTTATATACCCCAGTAAGAGTATGCATCCTCCGGTGATAGCCTTAAGGGTAAAGATGTAGCTAAGAGATGTCTTAGAGGAAGACCTAGCAAGAATTTAGCATCTTTAGTTATAGCCTATTTCAGGAGATAGATCTGCAGACTTAGAGAGGTGAATTTCAAGCTAAGGGGGAGATGATCGAATGAAGAACCAAGTCGAGTCTTGTGACTCAACCAGTACAAAATTCTAAAAAGGGCTATGATGGGATATCGATCCATTCCTATTCCAGCAGATTTCCTAGCATTTTAGTCCAGATGACACTATACTCAGATGTATTTATATCATACTCATGTATAAGTCCATGCACTCCCTACAAATTCATATCCATACTCATCTCCTAGAACAAACATAAATTTCTCCAGACAACGATTCCAGTCTTAATCTATAATTCAATGAATTCTAGCTTTATACCATGAGACTCGGTATATATTTAAACTCATGTCTCACAATATGCTCAGTTTTATGTACTCAGTTCAGTCCTCAAGATATGCCTTGATGGCTGATGAAATCATGCCACATAATGTATATGCTCAGACCAGATTTCTCGAACAGTTCATGCTTATGATTCCTTACTCCATCCATGCTTCATATGTCCAGTATGTGAGACTTAGACCCCTTTACTTGACTTCTCAGACCTCACCTTGAGTGGCTAGATCACACTAAGTGTGTTAGTGGGGGAAGCTAAGTAGTAGCCTAGATGAGAAGTACTAGATTTTCCTCTTTTGGTGTCCTTTTGCAGAAGTTCTTGCAGTTATATTTTCTACATATGCTAGGGAAGATTATAGAAGCCTCAGATAGTGCCAGCTCTAAACAAGTCATACGATGATCATAGTACCAAGCTTGAATGACGTGGTGAAATACACGTGGGCCTATGCTTTGTGCGACTAGTGACCCATTGATTAGAACTCAAGGTTAATTGATTTTCGTGATAAGAAGGAATACCATTCTTGGGAGATTACTCTAAATGCAAGAGATTTAGTCGAGATAGGCTTAAACATGTGAAAGAAGATAGTTAGGCTCAGACCTCAAGATCTATTTGTGTGCTGATGAGAATTTTAGCTTCAGATAGCAAGATAGTAGACTCCTCATATTTGACAAGTTTAGACCTGCTAGTAATTATTCCTAAGGCCAGAAGGCCCTACACTCAGTTCAGTCCATGATGGTAAGTTCAGTTTAGAAGAGAATAGTTTTCTCGTATAGCTATTCCTCTCAGTTTGATGCTCCTTCCAGTAAATCCTGATTTTCTAAGAATGCGTTTATTCTTTATGGGTTTCAGCTAAGTCCCTACTCTCAATCCAGACCAACTATCCAATTGGGCATTCAGTTTCATATCCTATTAGTGTTCCTATGCTCTCAGTATACATACATATTTCACGAACCCAGCTCAGTTGATATTTTAGTCAGAAATCAGTTACCATGCCATGTCAGTACTCCAGCTTTTAGTACTCAGTTGGTGGGATTGCACCTCTTTCCCTACCACCTCAGCCTAGTTAGTCTTTATTTGAGAAACACCCGGTTTCAGCATGAGTTAATAGTTCCTCTCCAGCTTCTCAGTTTACTAATGTGTATTTCAGTCTCAGTACCATGTTCCCTCAGCTATCCTTGCATTTCAACATGTTTTCACATCCATAGAACTCAACTCAGTTAGATATAAAGTTCTAGTATTCAGTTGGTAGGGATTACAACTCTTTCCCTCTAAACTCAGCTTAATTAGTCTTCATTCGAGGACGAATGATCCCAAGAGGGAGATATTGTAACACCCCAAAATTTTTAATCCAAGACTAAACCACTTTCCATACATGTCATGATGAATTCCATAGTGTGGGAAGTGTTTTGGGTGCGTATCATGTTCATAAGAAACTCCTATAAGCAAGTTAAGTTGAAAGGACCCCAACCAAAGAAGTTTTCCTGTAAGACTAAACTAGGGTCAATTTCAAACAATCATCTATCCTAAAATATGAAGAGTTAGATGGTCTAGTACCCACCATATTAAAGGTCTTTGAGTCTTCTATCCAACGCCACCAACCGTGAATTAATCCGAGTTTGGAGTAAAAAGTTATTAGTGTTTTACTAAAGGATGTCTGTCTGTCAAAATGACAAACAACAACCACGAGATGGTTCCACGGGTCGTGGAAGTTTCCACGGGTCGTGGAAGTTTCCACGGGTCATGAAACCAACTCGTGGAAATTAGTTTTTTCACCTAAAAACCATGAGGAGGTTCCACGGGTCGTGGAAGTTTCCACGGGTCATGAAACCAACTCGTGGAAATAGTCTTGTAGCTTAAAAGTGGCCTGAAAACCACGAGGAGGTTCCACGGGTCGTGAAACCAACTCATGGAAATCATTCAAGAGACCAAAAACTACCCTTTCCACGAATCGTGATCCATTCTATGGGTCATGGTTCATGCTCGTGGAAACCAGCGATGAGTTTTTTCAGCAGTTTTTAATTTAACTCCTTAGGGTATTTTAGACCTTTCATTCTTCTTTTAGCCCCGACTATAAATAGCTCTAGGCTTACTTTTATTAAGTCTAAACCTCAAATCAAGTCAGTTTCCTCTCAAGTCAGTTTCAAGAAGAAAAAAAATCCTTTTCTCCAAAGTTCAGACCTAGGGCTTCTTCTCCAAAGCTTTAACTTCAGATTTATCTTTAGGGATTATCATCCACCAGGTATGTGGGTATTCAATAAGGGTTTAGTTCACCCTTATGCCCACCTCAGTCTTCTATTTCGACTTTCATGATGTTAGAAACTAGGGTTCTTACCCAATCATGCTAAATTTTACAGAATTCAGTCCTTATGATTTCTACATGAATTATAGCCTATTTTAGAATATTTTCTCCATGTTTTCAATGACTTGCAAGATCTTTTACAAGAACTTTAAGAAACCAAGAATCTAGCCTGAAATGGTAGTATTTTTGTGAGAATTGGGTTTCTTCCAAATTTAACCTAGATTTAAAGCATTCAATTTTAAGCATGAAATTAGCCTATTTTCAGTCTACAATCTGCCTTTAAACTTCTCCAAATTCAGCGCTCTTTTCGGAATCTAGTTCATCTAGTCAGCGTTCAGTCTAAACAAGTTTAAGTTTCCTCATGATGATTTTAACTATGGGTTTTTCTTCCAGACAAGCATTCATGATTCCCAATTACTTCAATCCAGTTATTTTAGTAAGAAACAACTATGCATGATTTAGCAGGCTTTAATTTACCTTCAGTATATTTTACAAGAATATGTTATAAATATGGACATTCAACATATGCCATCAATGATGATGAACTTAGTAGGGCTTGTGATTAGCATGGTATACATATATGCCATCACTGATTAAAACTCAGTAAGCTTCATGATTAGTATGACATTCAGATATGTCACATGATATAAATCGTCCTCATGCATTATCAGTCAGGTACTCAGTCAGTCAGAATTACATGATTAGAATGCCTCAGTCTCAGTAATAGTTGCATTCTCAGATTATATATGTACTTTGAGCTATCCAATATTTCAGTAGCATTCATAGCTTTATATTCAGTTGGGAGTAGGCTTAGCACCGAGCGGACGAAGGGATGAAGGCTCGACTGTCAGATTAGGATGAGACCTTTAGAAAAAGTCCTTAAGTCCCAGACTATGGCGCCACTATAGGTATTAAAAAAATCAGCTGTCAGATTATGCTGTACAGCCTTGTCCCTAGTGGATATAATCTTAGTGGATCCACATCAGATTAGTTTGTACCCTTGGCAAGGTATGAACGCCCTTCCATCCAGAGTTATAGGTTGGCCCCATAGTTAGCTCAGCTTGGGGTATGTCGGTTAGTAGTAGCTCCCACAGTCGGACTCAGTATTGAATTGACCATGTATTCAGTCTTTCAGTTAATCAGTTTAGTTCAGCATGTTACTGTTCATGTTAGATACTTGGTCATGCATCAGCTTATATCTTTCAGCTTACATTCACTATAATATATCAGTATTTTCAGCATGTTCAATGGAAGAAATTCCCTAAGGATTTTACTTTAAACATGAATTTAAGCTCAGTTGCACTAGTCCATGATTTACAGACATACTTTATTTTATAGTCCATGAAATCCTAAGTAACAGGTTTCCTTATCTTTAAACCTCATAATCTCACAATTACAGTCCAACAACATGATTTACATTCTCTTCAGTAAAAGAGTCTATATTATACAACTTTGACTTATGCACTTCAGATATTATACATACTCTAGTTTTTCAGCCTTTCTTTCAGTATAAATGTATCTTTTCACAGTAAGTACATATCTCACATGCTCAATACATTCAAAGTACTGACCGCATACCTTCCTTGTGCTACATCGTTTTATGATGCAGGTTTCAGTGCTAGCTCCCAGGATCATGGTCAAACAGATCACAGCTTCCAGCCAGCAAGGAACAAGTTCTTCTTTTCTGGGAACTCCAGTCAGTTGGTAGTTATAGCATTTATTTCAGTTGTTGTACATTGATTAAAGATAGTTGGGGGTTATGTCCCGGCTAACCATAGTTAATGTCAGTTGAGGCTTCATAGACAGTCAGATAGTCAGTCACTCAGTTGTATAGTTTTCAAATGCTATTGTATATCAGTTTATAATAGTTCATTTTGTTATGATATTTTCAAAAGAGCTCAGGACATTTCAGCTTCCGCATTTACTTTCAGTCTATATCTCAGCAGTATGCGTGGCCATGGGTTAGCTTGGGGTCACTTGTGACTCTTAGCACCGTGTCGCGTCCAAGCTGTAGGCTTAGGGTGTGACCGATATAAAAGTTCAAGAATACATTAATAACCCCACTCACTCAACCGACCCCACTACTAAGGATCATCCATCATAAACATGCTAACTCATTTCAAAATCTCCACAATTCAGTTATACCCTTATGAAGAGCTACTATTAGCCAATAATCATTCTCATAAATAAGCCTATGAGCAATGTTAAACAATAATCAGCCAATTACAGGTCATTTTTCCAAATACTACATAAGTGACAATTCCCACCAATAGACAACCATAATTCCACAAACACCCATCCATTTGGTCCCACCAATATCTTACGATTTCAAAACGATAATATCACCCACATCAACCAATAAACTTTATGCCAAGGGCTACCATATACACACTTTCCTTTTAAATTATGCACACGGATGCTAGTTTAACAAGAATAATATGAAATGCATGCTAAGAGTCACAAGTGACCCGCTATATCGGTAGATTCTATCCCGCCCATCCCGCTATATAATCTTACACACTGCTATGGTGACCCCCAAACAACAGAAACAGTCTAGAAATTTACCATTTTTGCAAAATTCCCCCATTCCCCTTCCATGTTTTCAATAGTAATACCTAAAATCGCATCATGGCCTTTTAACCTAATCCCAAGACCGAAACCAAAAATGCATAAACAAGAACTTAACATCACATTATTTAAAACTAGTTATGAATCACACCAAAAAAAACTTTTCATAATAACAAATTATGCTATTATGCAATAATAGCCCTTTTTCCAATGGTTCTCAACCAAATCCTAACTGTCCCAAAATCGGAGTTTCCCCCACAGTCGTAAGCCAGTTTTATCCCCTTACCATTTATCAATGATAAGCCTATGCATAGAAATTAACACATAGTTTCAGCTATGAGACATAACAAATAATTTCCCTTTAACCATCAACACATATCCAAGTTATGACCTTTCACTAACCATAAATTTCACAGCAATTCAACAATCACATTTCACATATTCACAGTCATTCAAGAAATACAAGTAACAGAAGAACCAATCTCAGATTTCATTACTGAGTCAAACCCTTTCCATTATCCTTTTATTCACCACATGGATTACCGTTAGCCGATCATCCATGCATTTACATAGCCTCTAAGGCTAGATACCAATTAGAACCTTCCTGGTTCCAAATTCCTTTGCTTGTGCCATTTTAATTGGAGTCAAACGACATACTTTTACCTTATTGAGATACTAATTGAAATAGAGAGAATTCAATTGGACTTAACCCATACAAGCAAGAAACAACCCATAAGAAAGTAGGCAAGAAATGGAACAATTTCCTTGAATGTTTCATAGCTCCCTGAAGATTAGATGTGGACATCAACACACCAATCTACAGGACTCTATTAGACATTTTCTCTTGAACTAAGAGACCGGTAACCTAGGCTCTGATACAAATTATCACGACCCAACTACCGGGCTGTGTGGATACATACTCTAAGTCACCTATATAAGAGAACCCTTACCACTCGATTAAAATAGGTATGCACAAGTAAAACCAGAAAACATAACTTTGCCTTGAATAAAACAAAAACCAATCTCAAAACTTAGATTACAATGAAATCTTTCAAATACAATTGAACCCCTCCCTAGGAACTAGTCTGAACAGGTACAAGAGCTACTAAAGAAGTACTAAACCAAGACACAACTTCCACATAGGAGAGAGATGGGTATAAGATGTTGGAGATATTTACCGCAATAAATCTGAAATATCTACTGAATCCTACAACCAGACTATAACCAAAAAAGGTATAGCAAGAGTAGTATCAGTACAAACAAGACATACTGGTAAGCATAATCGGTCAACACAAATCAAATCACATAAACATCACATAAATATTCAAGAGGAAACATACAACTGAAGAGTTATTTAGCCAGAGGTCTTTTTAAACAATTCCTTAACACCTTGACATATTACCTATATTATCAAAAAGGAAAACCTTCCTCGCACTAAGCTAGACCTCCTTATGTGACTACCTATGGGTTCTACTCACTGAAGCACCAAGATTCTTTACCCTTGACATCCCTCCAATTTAGTCACTTACAAAATACTAGCCTTGTTCCACTAACCCAATCATACCTTGACACCCTAGCATCTTTGAGTTCACCTAAGTCTATACGCTAAAATTAACAAGATGGTGACACCCCACCTTTTTGGCCTAAAATGTGAAGGCCGCTTGACCACTGAACTTACTTATATCATAAATGCAACATGAACACTATTGGGTAACCTTATCTCATGTTCATAACACCTAGCCCTTGTTAGTTCTGCTACTAAGCTAGCCCAGGAATTATTTCAAGTCAATGTGCCTCTCCCAATAAGACTCTATGTCAACAATACTGACTACCAACTATTAACCAAGTCAACAACTATGATGCTACTGCAATGACCTATACCTTACACCAACTGCATAGGTAATAGACAATAAATACTCGTGTCACATTATGAAATTAACCCAGATTACCCAGGATCTTTAAGACAACAACAAGGAAATCTACAGGCATCCTAGGTTACTTAAAGAACCCACCCTTAGAATTTGAGTACATAGTCAAGTAAACAGTTAAGCCCCGGTTCAATCATGGAACCAACATGTATGAATATCAAGTAAACATATCAGCCCGATTATCACAAAGAACCCATATATATGAATATCAAGAAAATAGATTAACCCGGTACATACAAGGAACCAACATATATTAATATCAAGTAAAAAGATCAGCCCAGTTCACAAAGAAAACTAACATATATGAATATCAAGTAAACAAATATGCCTGGTTGACAAAGGAACCAACAAATACAAACAACATGTAATCTGTACCAGTCGTGGTACCATAGCCAACCATACAATGAACCTGTACCTAGCGTGATACTCGAGCCAACCATGCAATAAATGTATACTAGGTGTGGTACTCGAGCTAATCATGCAATAAAGCTGTATCAGGTATGATACCCGAGCCAACCATGCAATAAAGTTATACTAGGTATGTGTAACACCCCAGAACTTCCAAGCCCAGACTTAGCTCAAAAAACCAGAAGGAATTAAAATTTTAGAAAAAAATCTAAATTTCCAGGAACCACGGTTAAGGTCACGGATCGTAGTTTGGAACCACGGTCCATCATCTTAACCGTAGTCCCCATTTTTAGTAGACTTGTAATTCTTACCCTAGGAACCATGAGTCAAATCATGGGTCATAGTCCAGGACCTCGGATTGTCATTTGATTTGTGGATCTAAAGACCAGAAAAGTACCAATTCCCTTAACCAGAACAACAGACGGGATCATGAACTGTAGTTTAGAACCATAGTCTGTCCTGCCACTCGTGGTTTCCCCTAATTATAGGACTATCAGCCCAGGGCTTAGTAACCATGAGTCACACGGTGAACCATCGTTCAGGACCACGGTCCATCCTGTGGACTCGTGGAACCAGAACCTCAGAGACCCTTATCCCTTGTCCTAGAAACCACGAGTTGGGTTACGGGCTATACTTCAGAACCACGGTCCGTCCTTTGACTCATGGAATCCTCAGACCAGGCTAAAGTCCCAGTAACTAGGAGCCACATAATGAACCATCATTCAGGAGTATGGTCCATCCTATGGAGTCATGGTTCCCAAAGATCAAAGAACCCTAAGATCCATATCCAAGACCATGACTTAGTTGATGGCCCATCATCCAGGACTACGATCCATCAACCAAGTCATGATCTCTGAGTCACAATTTTCAGCAGAGTTCTTTTAAATTTCCCAGGGGTATTTTGAACTTTTCCTACCTCTTTTAAAGCCTAAGCTATGACATTTTGACTACTCAAAGCCTAATTAATTAGTCAATAACTACCAAAAACCTTTATTCTCCTAAAATCATCAGACTTAGAAAGAAAAGAAACAAAAAGAGGCGACAATTTTCTCTCAAGAACAAACAGAGGTCTCATTCAAGTTCGGCCCCAAAATCCAAAGTATTTCTCAATAGTCTCTACTCCAGGTATGTGGGATTTTATCAATGGGTTCCTTTCACCCATTGAGTCCTTAGTTTCAGCCAGTTTTTCAGTTCTCCATAAATTTGTTCAGACCTAGCGTTCCTAAGTCTTACAGATTCATTGTAAATTCAGATTTTACTACTTATGTTGATGTCTATTTCATATTTCTTAGAGAGTTAGTATAGTCACAGGTTCATGACTCAGAAACCCTAGCATGTCTAGATTTTAGTATTCATAAATTATGCTTGCTAGGCAGACAATTCAGATGATCATGTTTCAATATTAGAATGCCATCAATTTTAGTATATTTATATATATATGCATTCTCATATTATTGTCAGTATTTGAGCTATCCGGTGTTTTAGCTTTTATTCATTGCTTATATTTTAATTGGGAGTAGACTTAGCACCGAGCAAATGACGGGATAAAAGCTTAGCTGTCAGATTAGACTAAGAACTATGGCACCATCGTAGGTGTAAAGAGGGGTCAGCTGTCAGGTTAGGCTGCACACCTCTGTGCCTTGTGGACATCAGTTAGTGAATACACGTCAGACTTGTTCATACCTTTGGCAAGGTATGCTTACCCTTCCATCCAGGGTTATAGGTTGGCCCTATAGTTAGATCAACTTGGGGTATGTCAATTAATAGTATCTCCCATATTCAGATTCATGTTGCATTGACTATGTACTCAATATCTAGCTCAGTATTCAATTCAGCAGATTATATATTCATGATATTTACTTGGTCATTACATTCATCTTAGTTTTAAATTTATGCTTTAGTATATATATTTCCATGTTCAGTAATTATGTTGTTCAGCTTAGCCCATATCCCGCATGCTCAGTACATTCAAAGTACTAACATATACTTTTGTACTATATCATTTTATGATATAGGTTTAGGTGCTCAGCATCCAGACTGCGCCTAGATCGACTTCCAGTCCTACTCAGCAGCTTCAGTGGTGAGTCGTCATAGTAAAAGAATGATAGACATGCTTTACTTTAAATCTTCTTGTTTTAGTTTTCAGATTATTAGAGTTAGCTGGGGGAATGTCCTAGTAACTCGTATCAGTTAGAGGCTTTCAGATATAGACTAGATTCAGCTTGAGTTATTAGTGTTGTTTTCAGACTTCATTATACTCACTTATAGATTTTATATACTCAGACACTTTGGGATTTTCCTTACTTCAGATATTAAATTATTTGTAGCATCCGCACATTGCATGATTTAATTAAACTTATATAGATATGCTATACCATGGGTTAGCTTGGGGTCACTTGTAACACCGAGCATCGTGTTGCATCTAGGGTGTAGCCTCTGGGCGTGACAAACTTGGTATTAGAGCATCAGGTTTAAGTGTCCTATGGTGTCTAAAAGCTGCATCAAGTAGAGTCTTCTTCATGGGTGTGAAGTGTGCCACACTTATGGGGGAGAAGCTATGAGATGTTACCAGGAATAAATTCCCTTATTTCTTTTCCAGCTCATGCTATAGAGTGTAAACTCTATTTAATCTCCTTCTAGTCTGACTCATGCTCTTCACATTTCAGAAAAATTGCTCCCAAAAGAGCTAATGCCAGGAATCAGCCAGCAGCTCCAGCAGACCCATTGAATGAGCAAGTCACGCATGCCAAATTCAGGATTGCTTTCCAAATGCTTGCTCAGGCCATAAACACCCAGGTCAATCAGCATGCTGCGGCACTAGCTCTGCCTCAGACTAACACTGTTGCAGCAAGAATTCAGGACTTCACTCGGATGAACCCTCTAGAATTTCATGGGTCTAAGTCAGAAGAGGATCCATAAGAGTTCCTCGATGACATCTTGAAGGTAACAGGTATAATGGTTGTCAATCCAGTCGAGAGTGTAGATTTAGCTGCCTATCAGTTGAAGGGAGTGCCTTATACTTGGTACCAGCAATGGAAGGAGTCTTGGGGTACTAATGCAGGCCCAGTGAGTTAGAATCTTTTCAAGGCCATTTTTCTGGACTGGTTTTTCCCACTTGAGCTCAAGGAAGCCAAGGTCCAGGATTTTTTTAACTTGAAGCAGAATGACATGAGTATGAAGGATTATGCTCTTAAGTTCACTCTGCTGTCTAATCATGCCCCAACTATAGTAGCTGACTCTAGAGCTCGTATGAGCAAGTTCATGTCTGGTGTGTCAGATGATGTGGTCAAAGAGTGAAAAACTGCTATGCTGATCAAGGAGATGGATTTCTCTAGATTGGTCACTTATGCTCAGCAGATTGAAGAGGAGAAGATCAAGGAAAGGGTATGAGACAGTAAGAGAGCAAGAATAAGTGACTTTAGCTACTCTCAGCAAAGGTCAGAGGGTGGCAACCTCTCTCAGTTCCATCTTATTCTAGTGCCCCGGTGCCTAAGTTCAAGAAAGATTAATGGGATAGAGCGTCTGTCTCAAAGTCCCAAGGTACAGTTACTAGTGGGCGCACTCATCCAGTGTGTAAGAAGTGTGGTAGAAACCACCAAGATGAGTGCATGGCAGGTAGTGGAAATTGCTTTGGGTGTGGTAAACTAGGCCACATGATGATGGATTGTCTAGCAGCTTCTTAAAAGGGCAAGGATGTTCGCCCAAAGAATCAGACTTGTTTTACAGCAGCTCCAGAAGGTCACCCCACTCATCAAGGTGCCTCGTCTGGTATAGGTGGAGGTCAGCGCCAGAATAGGTTGTATGCTCTTCAGGCTTGACAGGATAAGGAGGACTCGCATGATGTGGTCATGGGTACGTTGTGAGTCTTTAATACTGATGTCTATGAATTATTAGATCCAGGGGCTACACTTTACTTTAACTCCATATATAGCAGTAAACTTTGGTGTAAGTCCAGAAATCCTCCCAGAATCCTTCTCAGTCTCAACTCCAGTTGGTGACCCAGTTATAGCAAGACGGGTATACAGAAATTGCCCTATCACAGTTTCCCAGAAAGTCACCTCAGCAGATCTTGTAGAGTTAGAAATGGTAGATTTTGATATCATCCTAGGCATGTATTGGTTACATTCCTGTTATACCTTATTCGATTGTAGAACTAGGATCATTCAGTTTCAGTTTCCAAATGAGCCAGTCTTAAAATGGAAGGGTAATAACTCAGTGCCTATATGTCATTTCATGTCCTACCTTAAGGCCAGAAAAATGATTTTCCAAGGGTATATCTATTATCTTGTTCAGGTTAAGGATTCAAACTCCGAGACCCTAACTCTTGAGTCAGTCCCCGTACTAAATGAATTTCTAGAAGTGTTTCCATAAGATCTTCCCAGAGTTCCTTCTGAGCGGGAAATCGACTTTAGAATAGATCTCCATCCAGATACCCAGCCTATTTCGATTCCTCCTTACAGAATGGCTCCAGCTGAGATAAGGGAATTGAAAGAACAATTGAAAGACCTTCTAAATAAGAGCTTCATCAGACCCAACATCTCTCCATGGGGTGATCCAGTATTGTTCGTGCATAATAAAGACGGTTCTCTCAGGATGTGCATAGACTACCATCAGTTGACAAAGTCATAATCAAGAATAAATATCCCATCCCAAGAATTGATGACTTGTTCGACCATCTTCAGGGTGCTAGTTGTTTTTCTAAGGTAGACTTCAGATCCGGCTATCATCAGCTCAGAGTCAGAGATAGTGACATTCTGAAGACAGCCTTCAGGACTCGGTATGGTCACTATGAATTTGTTGTTATGTCTTTTGGACTAACCAATGCTCCTGCATCTTTCATGGACTTAATGAACAGGGTGTTCAAACAATATTTAGACTTGTTTGTCATTGTCTTTATTGATGTTATCCTTGTCTATTCTCAAAATGAGGAGGAGCATGCGAATTATCTGAGGGTCATTCTGCAGACTCTCAAAGACCACCAATTATTCGCCAAGTTTAGTAAGTGTGAGTTCTGGTTGAAATCAATTACCTTTCTTGGTCATGTGGTGTGCAGTGAAGGCATCCGAGTTAATTCTAAAAAGATTGAGGCAGTAAAGAACTGGCCCAGACCTACCTCTCTGACAGACATCAGATGTTTCTTAGGTTGGCCAGTTATTACAGGAGGTTTATGGAAGGATTTTCATCCATAACTGCCCCATTGACCAAGTTGACCCAAAAGAAGGTCAAATTTTAGTGGTTCGATGAGTGTGAGAAAAGCTTTTTAGTATTGAAGACCAGGTTGACTACGACTACCATTTTGACTCTACCCGAGGGTTTATACGGCTATGTGGTTTATTGTGATGCATCCAGGGTCAGCCTGGGCTGTGTTTTAATGCAACAGGTTAAAGTCATAGCTTATGCTTATGGATAGCTTAAGGTCCATGAGAAGAACTAACCGACTTATAACCTCGAGCTTGTAGCTGTTGTGTTTGCCCTAAAGATTTGGAGACACTACTTGTATGGTGTTCATGTTGATGTGTTCACAAATCATAACATCCTCCAGTATGTGTTCACCCAAAAAGAGTTGAATCTTTGTCAGAGAAGATGGCTTGAGTTCATTAAAGACTACAATATGAATGTGCTCTACCATCTGAGTAAGGCCAATGTAGTGGTTGACACCCTCAGCAGACTTGTAACACCCCAGAAATTCTAAGCCAAATTTGAACCATTTTTCATGTGTTGTTAGACCCAAACTAGATCAATTTTCTATGTATCTAAGTATTAATACCTATTCTTAAGTTTTAAAGGTGTATTAGATATGAATTAGGGTCATAAAGAACCTCTAGCTCAAAGTTGAGTTGAAAGCTTCCTTACCGATTGAGTTTTAGTGTAAGCTTTTTCAAGGGTAAATTTTAAACGATCATAACTCATAGAATATAAAATATTAGGTAGACTAGTACCCACCAAATTAAAGGTCTTTGAATCTTCTTTCCAATGCCACTGACCATGCCTTAATACAAGCCAGGAGTAAAAAGTTATCAGTGTTTTACTAAAGGGTGTCTGTCAGTCAAAATGACAGACAACAACCACGAGAAGGTTCCACGAGTCGTTGAAGTTTCCACGGGTCGTGAAACCAACTCGTGGAAATTAGTCTGGACAATGCTTGAAAAGTGTTGCCTAAACTATTTTCGAGTATGCTTACAAAGTGTAGCCTTAATATTTAGCTTTTGGCCACAAAAGCTTCTGGAAACATTTCTAAGGTGTGCTCTTTCAAATTATAGGATACGCTTTATAAGTGTAGCTAAATAATAAGATAATTGGCACCACTTATTTTTATATATGGCTACGCTTTGAAATGTGGCATTTTTATAATTCTAAAGACAACACTTAATAAATGTGTTCTAATAATTTTAATAAAATTTTCAACCCAAATAATTAATTCACTCCATATACATATCTAAATCTCCCCCAAAATTCTAAAAAGCCAAATATTATGTTGTTTACTCCACAAACACAAAGATTTCTCAAAATCTAAAAGGGTTTTGCGGTTTACTCCACAAACACTGAGATTTCTCCATAAACACCGAGCTCGTCCACTGAGCGAGTCATACCATCCGGCTAATACAGATAAGGTTCTTATTCAGGGGAAAAGTTGTGACTATTTCCTTCTTTTGATTCAAGTGATATTTCTTCGTCAGTTCCAGCAAAATTGAAAAAAAGGGTTTACTCTGCCTGTTTCAGTGAGATATCTCTTGTAAGCTCTTATTTTCTTCTTCGTTTTCTAGAAATATTTCTCATTTTTCTTCTTGTTTTTAAGCATGCATGACTATGATTGATGCCATGGAAGTAGAAGCTGCTGAAAACCTTTTAAGATTTGGGCAAAGAATGAATTATTGGTCTTTTCCTAAATAATAAAAGGGTTTCTCTTTGCCCAAATATTAAAAGGGTTTCTCCTTGCCCAAATAGTAGTTACGAACCTCAGATTTTTCTTCTCGGTGAGTTTCAATTTTCCTTATCAATGTCCGAAAGAGAGATTTGCTGATTTTTTTGTTTGTTTTTTCCATTTTATTTCTTGTCATGAAAATTGTTTGTGCAAATTAATTTGATTTTGATGAGTTGAATATGAAATTATTTCTATCAAATGCGTTGAATGAGCTTTGTTCCAGTAGATATTATTTCTCCTGTGTATTTCGGGTTTCTACATTTGAGGTCCACGAATAAGGTTCGTGAGTGAAAGGGTTCAGATGATTCTATACCTCTAGGTTATTAGGAAGATTTTTCTGAATAACTCATGTTAATCTCAGACTTGAAGAAATTCCTCGTTGTATGTTATCAAGTCTATGTTGTAGTATAATTTGAGTCCATTATCTTGAGAGATTATGTTGTGAATTTTGTTCCAATGACAAATTACGAAGTTGTTAAACTGTTAAACTTAGTAATGTTCTTGTATACGTGTTATGTAAATTTAAATTACTTGCTAGTACAAAAACTCTTATATATTTAATATGTAGAAACACATATGAGATTGTGGCAATCTTTAAGGTTCAAACTTTCCTTATCTATTCAACTGGAGAACAATAATAGTTAATGTTATTGCTACGCAAAAATATCGGTAAGTTCCTCGTATATCCTAATCTTTATGTTTCCTCCAACAAAGTAGCATGTTAATGCATTGACGGATGATATATAATCCAGCTCTAACATCTTTTAAACTCTTAGTTTGTGCACAAATTTTGGCCTTACTATAGTTGGATGAGGTCGAGGCTTCCACTCTTATAGATTGCCTCTGATCTTGTTCCATTGGTACATTTTTTTTTCTTTGTTCAATTGACGCTATGGGTGAGTGTGATTCAGTTTGAGTGACTTCTTTATCATTAGAGTACGTATGAAGTTAAAGCATGTAACTGTTTGATACATTTGGTTTCAGTGCAATTGAATTGTATTTCAAGATAGGACTATGCTTTCGACATTACTGGGGGATGAACTAGTGACTGACTTCTCTATTATGTATAGTTATAGGATTTAACAGGTTATCTTCGTTTTCATACGTTGGTCTCTTGTTTCTAATAAGAAAATGCATCTTGCTTTGCGTTCATTTTTACTACCAAATATATGTGTACCACTGTAAGATAATGATTCACTAATGGATACACCCCAGGTATTGTAAGACCAAACACTAAACTTCTATAACTTGGAAATTTACACTATTATTAAGAGCTGCTCTTTTTTTTAAAGCTGTTATTTTGTTTCCTATTAGCTTTTTTGTGTTATTCTTTTTTCTTATATTGTTTACAGTTAATGACTGAAGCTCTGCAGACTCGGGTAAAGAGCAAGGTGTCAATTAAAGTACTTCTTTATGAGTAACAATTAAGATACTTCTTCTGTTAAATTTTCTATTTATGTGGCGCTTTAGATCCATGACATGAGCTAACAAAGACATTTTGTTGATGTGATCAGTTTCATTACTTTTATAGTAAGATCATCATGTTGATTTTCTTTTGCTTTCAGGCTCTTATTCATCTCTCATCACGACACCAAATTCTCTCATATTATAAAATACTAATCTGTTATAGTATGTGCTTGAAAATTTTGTATGGATTTTAATGCTATCCCAAAATAGAACGAAAAGAATTTTTATTTAGTTTATGTACTGAATTCTCTTTCAACTTTTGATTTAATGTTCCATCTACCTCAACTCTGTACATAAGATTAATATCTTTTTCTTTCTATTCCAAGTTTAGATTGGAAGTTTTTTTGTCGTACTCAGGGGCGGACCCAAATTTGGTACTTTGTCAAAGAGTACATCAAATTTTAATATGTACACAAATTTTAAATGATATATAAAGAATTTGACTCTACTACAATTGGTTAATTTCATTTCATTTCTCATGGAATTAGTATTATATGTAGAGGGTTGTAAGGAAAGATTATAAAATATAAACAACCAAATGATGAAACCTAAAAGCTATATAAATTGATAGTAGAAGCTAATATCTCTATGTTGGGTTATTGCAGTTGTCAAACAACAAAAATTCTGAGTCTGTGACACATAACACTTCTGTGACTTTTAAAAGGTTGGATTGATAGGTTTCGGGCCTCATTCAGTAATTGAATGAGAAGAATTTAGCCTATAGACTGTATTGTGTTTATTTTTTTATTAGACTGAACTAATTATTCTTAAGGCTAAAATCATCTCTTCAAAAGTTTTCCCTCTGGTAATGATTTGTAATCTCCTCGTGGAATAAAGCATCAACTATGTAGATCATCCATTTTTACTTTTATGGATCGCCAGATGGAATTTAAGCCTCAAGCACACCTGTATGATTTTTATTAGAATAGATTATTGTTTCTCTTTAGGAAATCATATTTTTGCTTGAGATTATGAATTTTCTCTTTTACATCAAGCAAAAACTTACGTTTTCAGAAGAAAAAAAGGAACTAAAACTTTAAGCATCACAAAAGTATCATTCCTTATATTGCAGTTCTTTCTCCTTTACATGGTTTGCATTGGTTTTCAGACAAAATACTCAGAATGCTGCATAGTAGGAGAATTCTTTAACATTGCTCAAATTAAAAGCTTTAAGATGTAATAAGGTACCATCATCTAACCATGTGAGCCATCCTTTGTATTTTCTCTTAGAGTTTATGGTATATGCTAATTGTGAAACCATATCATATCTTTAGAAAGATCTTCCCAAGTGGTGAAGATACTAGAATATGTGAAAATATTGGAGAAAGAAGTACAATCTCAATGATACTGCACTATCATTTTGTTTACTCTTATCGATCTTTCATCAAGTATTTCTTATCCTCCATTGTCTCCTTTTCTTTCTCTGCTGTTACATGAGGCTCTTGTGTAGTATCCTTCCACATAATTGTAATTCTACAGTCAATATGAGGTTTTGAGTGCATCACCAGTAGAATTGTTTAATAAGTTATAGCCTTCTATAAGAATGTTTCATTATATCGGATTGATTTTCACAGTATATGATCTGCGCTATGGATTGAATGCATTGTTTTTATATTCATCAACTTATTGTTATGTCTTCCAGCATTCCTTGTATGAAATAATTTTGTTCCTTGCATAAAAAAAAAATGTCTTCCTGCCAAGTAATTCCAATTGTCATTTTTTTTAATCCCAGTTGTCACTTAGATTTGAAAGAGAAACTAGTGTAGTATCTGATCAGCCAAAAATCCATGCATCTTGAAAGGTGCATTTGATGTTTCTAAAAGTAAAATCTATTCTTATACCTGTTACTATTTGTTCAGGAATGTATCAGAAGCCATATCAGTGTGCGCCACAAGATTAAGCTTGTGCTTAACCATTATCTTCATATAGTAGACGTACAATATCACTTTGATCAATATTGTTCAAATTTTAGATCATATCATACTTTAAAGTTCTGGAATTTCAGAATTCAGAATTGTGAAGAAAATTTAATTGAATAGATAAAGTCTAGAGCATCTAGAATTATCAGTTAGAAAATATAAGGGGATTCTTTATCATACACAAACTGGAAATTTTGAAAATGTTATCCCCAAATAAAAAGAAGAATTGTCAAAAGTGGTCCTGAACTTGGATTCATGGGACTTAAATCTTAAAAGCCATGCTTATGGTCAAACAAAAGGTTATTTGTATTTGACTTTCTATACAGATGACTGGATTTTCTGTATTACAACTTTGCTTCTGAATGTGTTTCTCTTTTTGAAAGCAGGTAAAGTTGTATCTGAAGGAAGGATAAGGCAGATATGTTCGTGTTATGTACAACATAGGAATGAATAATAATGTATAATGTAATCGAGGGCACAACAAAGCCTAGTTTGAGTTATTTATCAGCTAGTTTAATGCTTTAGATATTCTAATAATGCATAATGTGATTAGTGGATATATTCAAATATAATTGTATTTTTCAACTAGAAATTGTGGCATATAATTATTGTATAACCTAGAATACATTGTTATGCTTTAAAAGTGTGGCCGTATGGGTGTAAACTGTGTGGCTTATTGAGATATATACATTAGCAAAGGCTACACTTCACAAATATTACTTGAGAGAAGGTATCAATGTCTACACTTCAAAAGTGTGGCCTTTAATGGAGTAAAGGCCACACTTGAAAGTGTAGTTTTAGAACATGAAAAATGTTGCCTTACAAAGTGTGGCTTTAGGGCAAAGGTTACGCCAGTTTAGGCCACCCCCCAAAAAGCATTGTCTAAAGTCAAAAAGTGTGGCCTTTGATCTAATGCCACACTTTTTAATAGTTTAGGCCACACTTTTTCGGGGTGGTAAAAAGCCTAAAATGTTGTAGTGTATTTCGATTCCTCATTACAGAATGGCTCCAACTGAGCTAAGGGAATTGAAAGAACAATTGAAAGACCTTCTAGATAAGAGCTTCATCAGACCCAATATCTCTCCATGGGGTGCTCCACTATTGTTCATGCATAAGAAAAATGGTTCTCTCAGGATGTGCATAGACTACCATCAGTTCAACAAAGTCACAATCAAGAATAAATATCCCATCCCCAGGATTGATGACTTATTCGACCAGCTTCAGGGTTCTGGTTGTTTTTCTAAGATAGACCTCAGATCCGACTATTATCAGCTCAGAGTCAGAGATAGTGACATCCCTAAGACAACCTTCAGGACTCGGTATGGTCACTATGAATTTGTTGTTATGTCTTTTGGACTAACTAATGCTCCTGCAACTTTCATGGACTTAATGAATAGGGTGCTCAAACAGTATTTGGACTTGTTTGTCATTGTCTTCATTGATGATATCCTTGTTTATTCTCGAAATGAGGAGGAGCATGAGAATCATCTGAGGGTCATTCTGCAGACTCTCAAAGACTGCCAATTATTTGCCAAGTTTAGTAAGTGTGAGTTCTGGTTGAAATCAATTGCCTTTCTTGGTCATGTGGTGTCTAGTGAAGGCATCTGAGTTCATTCTCAGAAGATTGAGGCAGTAAAGAACTGGCCTAGAACCACCTCTCTGACAGACATCAGAAGTTTCTTGGGTTTGTCTAGTTATTTTAGGTGGTTTGTGGAAGGATTTTCATCCATAGCTGCCCCATTGACCAAGTTGACCCAGAAGAAGGTCAAGTTTCAGTGGTCTGATGAGTGTGAGCAAAGCTTCTTAGAATTGAAGACCAGGTTGACTACAACTCCTATTTTGACTCTACTAGAGGGTTCAGACGGCTATGTGGTTTATTGCAATGCATCCAGGGTCGGCCTGGGCTATGTTTTTGTAACAACCCACAAATTCTAAGCCAAATCTAAACCGTTCTTCATGTGTTGTTAGACCCAAACTAGATAAATTTTCTATGTATCTAAGTATTAAGAATTATTCTGAAGTTTTAAAGGCTTATTAGATATGAATTAGGGTCATAAAGAACCTCTAGCTCAAAGTTGAGTTGAAAGCTTCCTTACCGATTGAGTATTAGTGTAAGATTTTTCATGGGTCAACTTCAAATGATCATAACTCATATAATATAAAGTGTTAGGTGGACTAGTAACCATTAAATTAAAGGTATTTGAATCTTCTTTCCAAAGCCACCAACCGTGCATTAATCCAAGAGTGGAGCAAAACGTTATCAATGTTTTACTAAAGGGTGTCTGTCTGTCAAAATGACAGACAACAACCATGAGAAGGTTCCACGGGTCGTGGAAGTTTTAACGGGTCGTGAAACCAACTCGTGGAATTTAGTTTTTTACCTGAAAATCACGAGAAGGTTCCACGGGTCATGGAAGTTTTCACGAGTCGTGAAACCAACTCATGGAAATTAGTCCAGAGCCCTAAAAAGTCCCTTGGAACCACGACTTCCATTCCACGGACCGTGATTCATTCCACGGGCCGTGATTTGTGTCCGTGGAAGCCTTTGACGATTTTTTTTGAAGTTTTTAAATTCTTTTCCCAGGGGGTATTTTGGTAATTTTCCACTCTTTTAACTCCTAAATTAAGTCATTTTAGGCCAATTAGAAGGGGTTTTATTCTCACTTAGCCTAAGTTCTCTTCCATTCTCTCAAGCAAGTTCCAAGAGAAGAAAAGGGTCTCCATTCTCCAAGCTTCAAATTAAGGATTGCATCTTCAAGTCTGCATCCCCAAGTTTCAAGTTAGGAAATCTTCAATTCAGGTAACTGAGTCTTTAACAATGGGTTCCTTTCACCCTTGTGCCAAAAATCCCCAATTCTTATGTTTAAGTATGAACTTATGAAATTAGGGTTTTGGACCAAAATTGGGGAAAGTTTATGAAATCAGTTTCTATGCTTAAATT
The DNA here is from genome assembly GCA_003996215.1 of Jaltomata sinuosa. Classification (NCBI taxonomy): domain Eukaryota; kingdom Viridiplantae; phylum Streptophyta; class Magnoliopsida; order Solanales; family Solanaceae; genus Jaltomata; species Jaltomata sinuosa. The sequence continues at coordinate 47,139 of QJPP01000170.1, read as the reverse complement.
CATGGTTTTTTTTTATTGATTATTCATGATTTGATTATGATTCTCTATTGGTTTTGAAAGCCCAAGCATGAAAGTTGATTTCTAGCATGAAACTGTGAATTTGCATATTTTCAAGAGGAAATTGGCATGATTAGATATCATGGCCGTTATGTATTTATAAAATTACATGCCTAATTCTTCAAGTATGATTTTAGAAAAGAAAGTATATTTTGAATTATGGCTATGCAAAGCTCGAAAGACTCATGACTTTACATTGCATGACATCAGATATGTCTGTATGCTTTTCAAACAGTTTTGGACATCAGATATGTCCCTATGATTTATGAACAGTTTTGGACATCAGATATGTCCCTATGCTTTATGAACAGATTTGACATCAGATATGTCACCAATTATGAACAACGTTGGCATCAGATATGTCATTGGTTACGAACATTTTTTGCATCAGATATGCACAGTATTGTATGAATTATATGTATATTTTGGGAGTAGTATTAGCACCGAGTTGGATAGGGTGAGAGTACCCAAAAAGGTCCCAGAACTACGTGCCCCCATAGGTCTTAAGTCCCCTTTGTTGGGCATCAGTTTTAGTGATCACGCCACAGTAATGCCTTTATACCCTGGCAAGGTATATTGGGTCCTCTCGATGGGGCGGATACATCGAATTTGATGCAGCTCACATGGTCTATGTTGGTTAGAGAACTTCCCACAGAAACAGTTTATGTTTTAAAAATGTATAGACTCTTTGCTTTAAGATTTCAGACTTACTACTTATGATTATGTTTTTAGCTTATGATATTGCATTGAGTCATTACATTACAGATTTTAATATTATCACATGATTTCAGCTTCAATGATAATTTAAACATGTTTTATCACAAATTATGCATGATCTAAGTTTTAAGCATGCTTCCAAGTATATTTCATCATATCACATACATATCTCACATACTCGGTATATCCTATAGTACTGATGCATATTTGTGCTGCATCCTCTTGATGATGCAGACTCAGGTTCCTTCCCTCAAGCATGTGGCTAGAGACCGCAGGCCATTCTAGTCAGTGTTGGTGAGTCCTTATTATTCGAGGGTTAGTTATGATATTAGTATTATGTATGGCTGTTTACTTTCATACTTTGAGTTATCTAGGGTCTTGTTCTAGAAACTCCTTATGTCATGTAGAGGCCTTTTAAATATAGACAGTATTCGAGTCTCCTTTTTGGATTACGTTTCTTATTGACTTCATTTATGGATTGGGTTGCCTAGCTTTTTATTTATGCTTCCGCTATGTTTCCTCGTGTATGACTATGTTATGCTATGACCAAGGGTTAACTTGGGACACCTGTGGTCCTGAGTCCCGTCTTACATCTAGGGGGTATCCTCGGGGTATGACAATTTTAATGTAGCAGGGTAAAGTCCTAGCTTATGCTTCCAGATAGCTTAAGACATGAGAAAAACTACCCGATTATGACCTCGAGCTTGCAGCTGTTGTGTTTGCCCTAAAGATTTAGAGACACTACTTGTATGGTGTTCATGTTGATGTGTTCACAAATCATAAGAGCCTCCAGTATGTGTTCACCCAGAAAGAGTTGAATCTTTGTCAGAGAAGATAGCTTGAGTTCCTTAACAACTACGATATGAATGTACTCTACCATCCAGGTAAGGCCAATGTAGTGGCTGACACCCTCATCAGACTGTCTATGGGTAGTGTGTCACATGTAGAGGAAGAGAAAAAAGAACTAGCCAGAGATATTCATCGACTTTCTCGCTTAGGAGTTTGCCTTATGGACACGTCAGATGATGGTGTGATAGTACAGAATGGATCAGAATCCTTTTTGGTAGCGGAGGTTAAAGAGAAACAGGATAGTGATCCCATATTGCTTCAGCTGAAAAGTGCAGTCCATCAGCAAAGAGTTGAGGTTTTCTCCCAAGGAGGAGATGGCGTACTTCGCTACCAGGGTCGCTTATCTGTTCCTAACATGGGTGAGTTGAGAAAGCAGATCCTTAAAGAAGCCCATAATTCCAGATATTCCATTCATCTGGGTTCCACTAAGATGTACCGTGATCTACAAGAAGTCTATTGGTTGAATGACATAAAGAGGGACATCACAGATTTTATGGCTAAGTGTTCCAACTGTCAGCAGGTTAAAGTAGAACATCAGAAATCAGGAGGTGTGACTTAGGAGATTAGCATTCCTACTTGGAAGTGGGAAGTGGTCAACATAGATTTCATTACTAGTTTACCTCGTACTCACAGACAATATGACTCCATTTGGGTGATAGTAGACAGAGTCACTAAGTCAGCTCATTTCTTGGTTGTCAGACTACAGATTCAGCGGAGGATTATGCCAGGATCTACATTAGCGAGATAGTCAGGTTGCATGCGATTCCCTTGTATATCATCTAAGATAGAGGTCCTCAGTTTACCTCTTATTTTTGGATATCATTTCAGAAAGGTCTTGGTAGTCAAGTGAATCTCAGTATAGCATTTCATATGCAGATGGATGGTCAGGCAGAACGTACCATTCATACCTTAGAGGACATGTTAAGAGATTGCGTGATCGATTTCAAGGGTAGTTGGGATGATCACCTCCCTCTCATAGAATTTGCCTACAATAACAGTTTTCACTCCAACATTCAGATGACCCCATATGAGGCACTTTATAGGCGTAGGTGCAGGTCACTAGTTGGTTGGTTCGAAGCAGGTGAAGAAGCCTTTATTGGGTCAATTTTGGTTCATTGGGCTATGGAGAAGGTTCAACTCATCAAAGAAAGATTAAAAATAACTCAAAGTCATCAGAAGTCCTATGTAGATGTGAGGAGAAGGGACTTAGAGTTTGAGATCGCTGATTGGTTTTCCTGAAGGTGTCACCCATGAAGGGGGTGATGACATTTGTCAAGAAAGGGAAACTCAGTCCCCGATATGTAGGTCTTTAAAGAATCTTGAAGAAGATTGGTAATGTGGTCTATGAGTTAGAGTTGCCAGGAGAACTAGCAGCGATCCATCCGGTCTTTCACATTTCTTTGTTGAAGACGTGTGTTGGCAATCCGACAGTGATAGTGCCTTTATAGCGTATGGATGTGAAGGATAGCCTCACCTATGATGAGGTTCTAGTTGAGATTCTTGACCATCAGGTTTGTTGGTTGAGAAATAAGGAAGTCGCTTCAGTAAAAGTTATTGAGGAATCAGTCCGTAGAGGGAGCTACTTGGGAAGCAGAAGTAGCCATGATGGCCAAGTACCCTCACCTCTTTATTTCCAATTCAGTTTTAGCTTGAGGTAATAGTTCCTCTCCAGCCTCTCAGTTTACTCTTGTGTATTCCAGTCTCATTATCATTTTCCCTAAGTTATCCTTGCATTTCAGCATGTGCATGGCCTTAAAACTACATTCAGTGAAGTATCAAGTTCTAGTACTCAGTTGGTAGGGATTGCAGCTCCTTCCCTCTAAACTTAGCTTATTTGGTCTTTATCCGAGGAAGAATGATCCCAAGGGGGAGATATTGTAACACCCCAGAACTTTCAAGCCCAGACTTAGCTCAAAAAACCAGAAGGAAATAAAATTTCAGAAAAAAATCTAAGTTTTGAGGAACCACGGTTAAGGTCACGGACCGTAGTTTGGAACCACGATCCATCATCTTAACCGTAGTCCTTTTTTCCAGTCGACCTGCAATTCTTGCCCCAGGAACCACGATTCAAATCACGAGCTGTAGTCCAGGACCACAGACCATCCTTTTATTCGTGTATCCAAAGATCAGAGAAGTACCAATTCCCTTACTCAGAACCACGGATGGGATCACGGACCGTAGTTTAGAACCACGGTCCGTCCTGCCTCTCATGGTTTCCCCTAATCAGAGGACCATCAACCCAGGGCTTAGTAACCACAAGTCGCATGACGAAACATCATTCATGACCACGGTCCATCCTGTGGACTCATGGAACCAGAACCTCAGAGACCCTTAGCCCTTGTACTAGAAACCATGAGTCGGGTTACGGACCGTACTTTAGAACCATGGTCCATCCTTTGACTTGTGGAATCCTCATACCAGGCTAAAGTCCTAGGAACTATGAGCCACATGACGAACCATCATTCAGGAGTACAGTCCATCCTGTGGAGTCGTGGTTCCCAAAGATCAGAGAACCCCAAGACCCCTGGCCAGGACCACGACTCAGTTGACGGCCCGTCATCTAGGACTACGGTCCATCAACCAAGCCATGATCTCTGAGTTGCAATTTTTAACAGAGTTCTTTTAAATTTCCCAGGGGTATTCTGGACTTTTCCTACCTATTTTAAATCCTAAGCTATGACATTTTGACTACTCTAAGCCTAATTAATTAGTCAATAACTACCAAAAACCTCTATTCTCCTAAAATCATCAGACTTAGAAAGAAAATAAACAAAAAGAGGCAACACTTTTCTCTCAAGAACAAGCAGAGGTCTCATTCAAGTTCGACCCCAAATTCCAAAGGATTTCTCTGTAGTTTCTACTCCAGGTATGTGGGATTTCATCAATGGGGTCCTTTCACCCATGAGTCCCTAGTTTCAGCCAGTTATTCAGTTCTCTATAAATTTGTTCATACCTAGGGTTCCTAAGTCTTAGGGATTCATTGTAAATTCAGATTTTACTGCTTATGTTGATGTCTATTTCATATTTCTTGGAGAGTTAGTATAGTCACAGGTTCAGGACTCTGAAACCCTAGCATGTATAGATTTCAGTATTCATAAATTATGCTTGCTAGACAGACAATTCAGATGATTATGTTTCAATATTAGAATCCATCAGTTTTAGTATATATATATTTGTGCATTCTTAGATTATTGTCAGTATTTGAGCTATCTAGTGTTTCAGCTTGTATTTCATTACTTATATTTACGTTGGGAGTAGACTTATCACCGAGCAGATTATGAGATAAAGGCTTAGCTATCATATTAGGCTAAGACCTTTAGTAGCAGTCCCTCAATCCCATAACTACGGCGCCACCGTAGGTGTAAAAAAGCTGTCATGTTAGGCTGAACACCTCTATCCTTTGTGGACATCAGTTAGTGGATCCACGTCATACTTGTTCGTACCCTTGGCAAGGTATGCTCACCCTTCAATCCAGGGTTACAGGTTGGCCATATAGTTAGCTCAGCTTGGGGTATGTTTGTTAATAGTATCTCCCACATTCAAATTCATGTTGCATTGACCTTGTGCTCAGTATCTAGTTCAGTATTCAGTTCAGAAGATTATATATTCATGATATTTACTTGTTCATTGCATCCAGCTTAGTTTTCAGTTTATGCTTCAGTATATATATTTCCATGTTTAGTTATCATGTTGTTCAACTTAGCCCATATCCCGCATGCTCAGTACATTCAAAGTACTGACACTTACTTTTGTGCTACATCATTTTATGACGTAGGTTCAGGCGCTCAACATCTAGATCGTGCCTAGATCGCCTTCCAGTCCTACTTAGAAGCTTCAGTAGTGAGTCCTCATAGTACGAGGATGATAGATATGCTTTACTTTTAGTCTTCTTATTTTAGTTTTCAGATTATTAGAGTTAGCTGGGGGCATATCCCAGTAACTCATATTAGTTAGAGACTTTTAGACATAGACTAGATTCATCTTGAGTTGTTAATGTTTTTTTCAGACTTCATTATACTCACTTATATATTTTATATACTCAGAGACTTGGGATTTTCCCCACTTCAGATATTAAATTGTTTGTAGCTTCTGCACAGTGCATGATTTAATTAAACTTGTATAGATATTCCATGCCATGGGTTAGCTTTGGTTCACTTATAACACCGAGCACCGTGTTGCATCTAGGGGGTAGCCTTGGGGCGTGATAGCATGGTACCTAATCGAACCATGCAATGAAGTTGTACAAGGCATGGTACCCGAGCGAACTATGCAATGAATTATTGAACTATACTAGGCGTGGTACTCGAGCCAACCAATGAATAACAACTAATATTGTGAAGATGTCCAAATACTGGTACATTCACAATAATAACAAATATCACAACAATCACAACCACAATGAGAAATAAGTAGTCATACTTGTACATTCAACAAGCCTTTAACATAACCTCATTAAATGTGATTAACACTCAGGATATCATTTAACCTTTACCTTCCTTAAGCATATATTTACAATAATAGATAACCACCAAACCCTTGGTCAACTCGAGTTATTCATTTATGTAAACAACAACCTTTCTTTGACACACCAAATCACAATACAATATGATTCATTGAGTTCATCAATTATAGCATGTCTGAAGATCAACCCCTGGATAAATCAAGTAAGCATATCAAGTCATATTCCTTAGATTCAAATGCTCTTTTTAGGGGTGCACATTCAACCAATGGAATCAAAACTTTAATTCAAAAACATGATTCTATTCATTGCTTCTGCCCCTTTACTATACAAACCAAGGCCGGGGATTTTGCTATTATCTAGCAACCCCTATATTCAAGTTATTCCTAGGTTAAAGACCCCGTCCTATTAGCCAATTACCCAGGGGTAAACAATCATAGGGTAACACATAATTAGGAAGACTTCTTTATTACAAAACAACAATTTCCCACCCAATTTACCATTAAATCAGTACCATTTCAAGGACCCATCCATAATCAAGTTATCTGAGGATTAAAAAACATAACTTAAATATGAAAAACAAGCACAGGGTCAACATTACTCATAAAAGTAATTTATCACCCCAAATAACAATGTTCAATGTGTTTTATCCATCCAAACACCGTGCCCAAAGACCTAAACATGCAATATCCTATCAATCTATGTTATATTCATGTTTTTTGTCCCATGTCTAAACTACTCAGTAAAACTTATCCTACCTGGACACCAAGCAGCTTCTACAAAAGTTTGAATGTGAACTTTGGCTTCGTGGAGGAAAATATTTATGAGAAAGCAGCATGAAATTCGTGAGTTTTACCCCATCTGAGTGGAAATCCCTCCTCTCCATTGTTTCCCAGCTGAGAGGCAGCCTAAGAGGGTTCTTGAGACAACCCTCATATTTTTTACAACTAAAGAGGAGAAAAGAGAAATTAAAATCCACATTCAAGTTACTAGTTTTGTTGCTATAGCAGCCTGCCGACCTGACAACAATGGCGCTATAGCAAAAAAATTCCCACTATAGCAGGATGACATCTGCCTGAGTAAAACCTCAAATTTTGAAAATTTTCATCATGTCATCCCAATTTAATTCAAGAGCATCAACAGTTCCCGTAACCCGTAATGAGGTGCCCTTTTTAATAATGAAAGATTAAGTCATTACATGAGTGGTATTAATCATTCGACTCGATTCAATTTTATAGTCCTACTTGTAAATTTCAAATATATTTTCTATAAATAGATGATTATATTTAATTAATTTATTAACAAATTATATCGAATATAAACATAATTCACTAAGTCTCACTAAAGCTTCATCTTAATCAAGTGCTTTCAGAATTGTTATTTTACTCAAACTTAATTCATGATAATGATATCTTAATCAATCTAGTTGTTTACCCTAAAATAAGTACAGTTGAATTTGTAACGTAGTTTAAAGGACACGTGGATTGAATTGATAAAGATAATGAAAAAATGAATTAAAGTAAATAATGTAATAATGAATCGAATGTAGTTAAACAAGAATATAGATAAAAATGGTCTGAGCCTTAGGATGGAATCCTTGATGATGATGATTTCATTGTAACTTTGCGCTAGATGATCAACACAAGAATCGATAAGAAAGTAGATGAATACATTAATAATTTGCTTATAACATAAGGATAAGTCTATAAATTTCAGAAAGAGATGCCCTTTAACATTGAGGCCAAGCTCCTTTTATAGGGATGAATCCTCAGAATTTAATAATCTAGAATCATTCTCTATTAATGTATATTAAATGGGTAATTAAATTTCATTTAAATTAAAAAGGAATAACATTAGGAGTTGTCTTCGGATCGGTTATGTAACAGTTGATTTCATCCGTTGACTTTTACTCCAAATGCTGCTCTTGAGTCTGGTTTTATTTCTTCAGATTTCAATTTATAACACACTAAAGTATAATATATTCTTCCACATATCATCAACTTACTTGTCCATGTATTTTACCCATTTTTGCCCTATACAGAGAGTCCCCACACTTTCTGATCAAAGACTTTATTTTTGTCCAGTAAGTGTAAATGATTTTTTCTTCTTCTTCTTCTTCTATAAGTTTCTTTAATAAATGCTCTGACACAGGTCATACACACCCATCACTTCAAACATATGTCATACATAATTGGCTCTCTTGTATAGTGTGGGTTTCAAAAAATTACCGTAATAATGACAAGTATTTTATATAAAACCCCATGATTCTCTCTTCTTTCCTTTCCTTGCTTGATTATTCAAATATCGAATCCCTTTTGCAATTCTCTTATATATTTCATTTCTTGGTTTCTTTCTTGATCTTCTTCTCGTATTCTTTATTTTTGTAACCCTCCTGGTCATTTTGTATTTTTTGCATGTTTTCTCTATTTTAGCCCTTCTCGTAGCTATCATAGGATGTGTCACGTCCCGAGGTTACCCCCTAGACGTAACACGGGAATCAGGACCACGAGGATCCCAAGCTAACCCTTGGTCATAGCATTCTCAAGCAACAAAGGGAAAGCATAGCGAAAGTGTCATAAGGAAATCCAAAACAGGAATTATAATCATAGATAGAGTACTAAATAGGGAATACAACCCAAAGATCATCCGATAACATCTATGTCTGAAAAGCCTCTAAAACTGAATAATGAGTTGATGGGACAATACCCCAACTAACTCGACAATCTGAAAAGAAAAGGGAAAATAAGAGCTAGAGTAAAGTCTAGTCTAGTCCTCGAACCATGAGGACTCACCAAAGCTGACTTAGAGTGACCGGGAATCCTAGCCACATATCTATGAAGAGACACCTAAATCTGCATCATCAAAGGATGCAACGCAATATGCATTAGTACTATGGAATGTACTAAGTATGCGGGCAATGCATGGACATGAAGAAGACATTCTAAGTATACTTTAACAACTGAAATCATGCTTTAAAACGTACTTGGACATAATCCATACGTAATAGGGTATCATGAGAAAATATCATAATGAAAAGCTAAATCATGAGGCAAGAGCCAATTTCAAAATAGGAGCTCATAAGAGAGTTCATAAAGCTTGGAAAACTTGAAAACATACATAAGGGAGTTTCTTTTAACGGATATGAGACCATGTGAACTACATGAAATCTAACTATATAACCCTAGTTAGCAAAGCTGACTTTGAACCTTGCCAAGGAACAAGTCACCATACCCAACTATATAACCCTAGTTGGAAAAGCTGTCCTATGTTCCCCTAAGGCAAGGACACAATACATAAAGACGTGGATCCACTCTCATAAGCCTTCAAGGCACATATTATATCATATCATAACCTACGCTGGCAACGTATTTTCTGGGACTAAGGGTACTCTCACCCCATCCAACTCGGTGCTAAATATTACTCCCAAAACATGCACATATAGCTCAAAATTTCATAGTGGCACTATCTCATGCCAAATCTTATTCATAAAGCATGAAAACACATCGGGTATCATGCAACTTTCATATCATAGTTCATAAAGCTTAGCATAGCCATAATTAAAAATATGCTTTTATTTCTAAATTCATACTTGAAGAATTAGGCCTGCAATTTCATAAATACATAAAGGCCATGATATCTAATCATGCCAACTTTCTCTTTAAAACATGCAAATTCATGAATTCATACTAGAAATCAACTTTCATGCTTGGGCTTTTAAAACCAATAAGAGAATCATAATTAAATCATGAATAATCAGTACGAAACCATGAATTTAAACATAGAAATTGATTTCATAAACTTTCCCCAACTTTAGATCAAAACCCTAATTTCATAAGTTCATAATTCAACATAAAGATTAGAGGTTTTGGGCACAAGGGTGAGAGGAACCCATTGTTGAAGACCCACATACCTTCGAAGAAGATAATCCACTTCAATGGAAAAGACTTAGGAGGCTTGACTTGGAACTTGGAGACTTGAAGCTTGAGAGAAACGTTTCCCTTTTGGGTGAAGAATGAGGAATTTAAGAGAGACTTAGGATAATATGGGTGAAAACCCTACTAGAAATAGTCAAAACGACTTCACTTAGTAGTTAAAAGGTGGAAAATAACCAAAATGCCCCTGGGATTTAATTAAGAAAAGTCTGGAAAAACAGTCGGATTCAGGGATCATGACTCAGTCTACGGGTCGTCGTTTGGACGACGGTTCGTGATTCTAATTAGTAGAACCAGGATAAGAAAATCATGCTTCAGATTCATTTCTACGGGTCAACAGGATGGACCCGTAGAAAGAATGATGGGTCATCATTAGGAGTCGTAATTCTAGGGAGTTCAGGTGACTCTTGGTCAAACCACGACTCAAGGCTATGGTTCATCATTCAAATGATGAGTCGTAGACTTGACTCGTGGTTCCTGGAGGAACTTGGAAAAAATGTCAGTCCTCTGAAGACATTTCATGAGTCAACAGGACGGACCTATCGTTTGAACGACGAGTCATCATTTGAACTCGTGGTTCCTGGGAGCATGGTCAGCTTACAAGTCTGATTCCACGAGTGGAATCAAGACCCGTAGAATGAACTACGGTCCGTAGAACCCACTCGTGGTTCTCAGACCAGTCTAACCTTGCAGATACTGGACCACAGATTCCTTTCCACGACTCGTGGTTCGAACCACGATCCGTGGTTTAGATCCGTCATTTAGATCCGTCAGTTCTGAAACATGAAATTTTCCTGTGATTTCAACTTAGATAGCTGGATATGTTTTTGGGGTGTTACAATAGTCGGTTAATAGTATCTTCCATAGTCAGATTCATGTGCATTGACCGTGTATCCAGTATATATTTATATATTTCAGTAATCAGCTCAGCATGTTATATCTTAATGATTTGTACTTGGTCATTGCATCCAGTTTAGCTTTCACTTATGTTCCAGTATATCTTTTTCTATGCTCAGTTATTATATTGTTCAACTTAGCCAATATCTCAGATGCTCAGTACATTCAAAGTACTGACGCATACTTTTGTGCTGCATCATTTTATGATGTAGGTTCAGGCATTTAGCATCCATACCGCACTTAGTTCAACTTCCAGTCTGTACTCAACAGTTCAGTGTTGAGTCCTCAGTTGTTCGAGGATGATAGACATGCTTACATATTCAGTATTTACTTTCAGTCTCAGATTTGTTAGAGATAGCTGGGGGTATGTCCCAGCAACTCTAATTCAGTTAGAAGGCTTTCAGACATAAACTAGTTTCAGCAGTTGTTAGTATTGTTTTTCAGTCAGCACTAAATGATATATATATTCAGACTTTTGGGTTCTTCCTTTCTTTCAAATAATGATGATTTTAACTTCTGCATAATGCATGCATTACTCTGATTTTGTATAGATATGCCATGCCATGGGTTAGCTTGGGGTCACTTGTGACACTAAGCACCGTGTCACGTCCAGGGGGTAGCTTTGAGGCTTGACAAACTTGGTATCAGAGCATAAGGTTTAAGTGTCCTAGGATGTTTGAAAGCCACGTCGAGTAGAGTCTTCTTCATGGGTGTGAAGCACTCCATACTTATAGGGGAGAATCTATGAGACATCATTAGGAATAAATTTTCTTCCTTCTTTTCCAGCTCGTGCTATAGAGTATGAACTCTATTTAATCTTCTTCTATTTTAACTCATGCTCTTCACATTTCAGAAAAATGCCTCCTAGAAGAGCTAATGCTAGGAATCAGCCAGCAGCTCCAGCAGGCCCATTGAACGAGCAGGTTACACATGCTGAATTTAGGGCTGCTTTTAAAGTGCTTACTCAGGCCATGACCACCCAGGTTAATCAACAGGCCACGGCACCAGCTCCGCCTCAGGTTAATACTGCTGCAGCCAAAATCTGAGACTTCACTCAGATGAACCCTCCAGAGTTTCATGGGTCCAAGCCAGAAGAGGATCCCCAAGAGTCCTTAGAGGATGTTCAGAAAGTGACAAGCATTATGGGTGTCACCCCAGTCGAGGGTGCAAACTTGGCTGCTTATCAGCTGAAAGGAGTGGCCTACACTTGGTACCAGCAATGGAAGGAATCTCGTTGTGCAAATGCAGGACCAGTGACTTGGGATCTTTTCAAGACTGATATTTTGGACCGGTTCTTCCCACTAGATCTCAGGGAAGCCAATGTTTAGGAGTTTATCAACCTGAAGCAGAATGACATGAGCGTAAAGCTTTATGCTCTGAAGTTTACTCAGCTATCCAAGTATGCTCTAGCAATGGTAGCTGACTCTAGAGCTTGTATGAGCAAGTTTGTGTCTGGAGTGTCTAATGATATGGTCAAGGAATCCAAGACATCCATGCTCATTAAGGAGATGGACTTCTCCCAGTTAGTTACTTATGCTCAACAGATTGAGGAAAAGAAGATTATGAAAAGGGGAGGAGATGCTAAGACGGGTAGGACATGTGATTATAGCCGCTATCAGTAGAGGTCAGAGGGTGGCAATCGCTCTTAATATCATCAAAAAAATTCAGCTCTAGCTCCATCTTCTGTTAGTGCCCCAATGCCTAAGTTCAAGAAGGATCGATGGGATAGAGAGTCTGGCTCTAAGTCCCAAGGTACGGTTACCAGTGGGCGCACTAACCCAGTGAGTAGAAAGTGTGGTAGAAACCACCAAGGTGAGTGCATGGCAGGTAGTCGAAATTGCTTTGGGTGTGGTAAACTAGGCCACATGATGAAGAATTATCTAACAGCTTCTCAAAAGGGTAAGGATGCCCTCCCACAGACTCAGACTGGTTCTACAGAAGCTCCAATATGTCTCTCTACTCAGCAGGGTAACTCATCTGGAACAGGTGGTGGTCATCGCCAGAACAAGTTATATGCTCTTCAGGCTTGAAAGGACCAGGAGGATTCTTCTGATGTGGTCACGGGTACATTGCGAGTCTTTAATACTGATGTTTATGCATTGTTAGATCCAGGGGATACACTTTCATTTGTACCTCCTTATATAGAAATAAATTTCGATGTCAAACCAAAAATTTTCCCAGAACCCTTATCAGTGTCTACTCCAGCTGGTGACCTAGTTATAGCTAGACGGGTATACAAAAATTACCCTATCACATTTTTCCAAAAAGTCACCTCAGCAGATCTTGTAGAGTTAGAAATGGTAGATTTTGATATCATTCTAGGCATAGATTGGTTACATTCCTGTTATGCCTCAGTCAATTGTAGAACTAGGATCATTCGATTTCAGTTTCCTAAAGAACCAGTCTTAGAGTGGAAGGGCAGTAATTTAGTGCCTGCAGGTCAGTTTATCTCTTACCTAAAGGCCAGAAAAATGATTTCCAAAGGGTATATTTATCATTTTGTTCGGGTTAAGGATTCAAGCTCCGAGACCCAATTCTTGAGTCAGTTCCAGTAGTGAATGAGTTTCCAGAAGTGTTCCTAGAAAATCTTCCCAGAGTTCCTCCCAAAAGGGAAATCGACTTCGAAATAGATCTCCTTCGAGATACCCAGCCTATTTTGATTCCTTCTTACAGAATGGCTCCAGCTGAGCTTAAGGAATTGAAAGAACAGTTGAAAGACCTTCTATATAAGGGATTCATCAGACCCAACATCTCTCCATGGGGTGCTACAGTGGTGTTCATGCATAAGAAGGACGGTTCTCTCAGGATGTGCATTGACTACCGTAAGTTGAACAAAGTCACAATCAAGAACAAATATCCTATCCCCAGGATTGATGACTTGTTCGACCAGCTTCAGGGTGCTAGTTTCTTTTCTAAGATAGTCCTCAGATCCGGCTATCATCAGCTCAGAGTCAGAGATAGTGACATCCCAAAGATAGCCTTTAGGACTCGGTATGGTCACTACAAATTTGTAGTTATGTCTTTTTGACTAACCAATGCTCCTACAGTTTTCATGGACTTAATGAACATGGTGTTCAAATAGTATTTGGACTTGTTCGTCATTGTTTTCATTGATTATATCCTAGTTTCCTCTCGGAATAAGGAGGAGCATGTGACTCATCTGAGGTTCATTCTATAAACTCTCAAAGATCACTAGCTATTTGCTAAGTTCAGCAAGTGTGAACTCTAGTTACAGTCAATTGCTTTCCTTGGTCATGTTGTATACAGAGAAGGGATCCGTGTTGATTCCCAAAAAATTGAGGCAGTAAAGCACTGGCCCAGACCCACCTCTCTGCCTGACATCAGAAGTTTCTTGGGTTTGGCCGGTTACTATCAGAGATTTGTTGAAGGATTTTCATCCATAGCTGCCCCATTGACTAAGTTAACTCAGAAAAAGGTCTAGTTTTAGTGGTCAGATGAGTGTGAGAAGAGTTTCTTAGAACTAAAAACCAGGTTGACTACAACTCCTATCTTGACTCTACCAGAGGGTTCAGATGGTTATGTGGTTTATTCCAATGCATCCAGAGTTGGCCTGGGTTGTGTTTTGATGCAGCAGGGTAAGGTCATAGCTTGTGCTTCCAAATAGCTTAAGGTTCATGAAAAGAATTACCCGACTCATAACCTTGAGCTTGCAGCAGTTGTGTTTGCCCTAAAGATAAGGAGACACTATTTTTATGGTGTTCATGTTGATGTGTTCACAGATCATAAGAGCCTCCATTATGTGTTCACCCAGAAAGAGTCAAATCTTCGTCAGTGGAGATGGCTTGAGTTTCTCAAGGATTATGATATGAATGTGCTCTACCATCCGAGTAAGGCTAATGTAGTGGCTGATGCCCTCAACAGGATGTCCATGGGTAGTGTGTCACATGTTGAGGAAGAGAAGAAAGAATTAGCCAGAGATGTTTATAGGCTTGCTCGCTTAGGAGTTTGCCTCATGGACAAGCCAGATGGTGGTGTGATAGTCCAGAATGGGTCAGAATCTTCATTGGTACTGGAGGTTAAAGAGAAAGAAGATAGTGATCCCATATTGCTTCAGCTAAAAGGTACAGTTCATCAACAGAAAGTCGAGGTTTTCTCCCAAAGGGGAATGGTGTGTTCTGTTACCAGGGTCGCTTATTTGTTCCAAATGTGGGTGAGTTGAGGCAGCAGATCCTTACCAAAGCCTACAATTCCAAATATTCTATTCATCTGGGTGCCACTAAGATGTACCGTGATCTACAGGAAGTCTATTGGTGGAACAACATGAAGAGGGACATCGCAGATTTCGTGGCTAAGTGTCCCAACTGTCAGTAGGTTAAGATGGAACATCAAAAACCAGGGGGTGTGACTCAGGAGATTAGTATTCCTACTTGGAAGTGGGAAGTGGTCAATATAGATTTCATTACGGGTTTACCTCGTACTCGCAGGCAGCATGACTCTAGTTGGGTGATAGTGGACAGGGTTACTAAGTTAGCTCACTTCTTGGAAGTCAGGACAATGGATTCAACAGAGGATTATGCCAGACTCTACATCAGGGAGATAGTCAGGTTTCATGGGGTTCCCTTGTCTATCATCTCAGATAGAGATCCTCAGTTTACGTCTCACTTCTGGAGATCATTTTAGAAAGGTTTTGGTACTCAAGTGAATCTTAGTACAATATTTCATCCGTAGATAGATGGTCAGCCAGAATGTACCATTTAGACCTTAGAGGATATGTTGAGAGCTTGTGTGATTGACTTCAAGGGTAATTAGTATGATCACCTGCCTCTCATAGAGTTTGCCTAAAATAACAGCTTCTATTCCAACATCCAAATGGCCCCATATGAAGCACTCTATGGGCGTAGATGTAGATCGCCTGTTGGCTGGTTCAAAGTAGGTGAAGCAACCTTGATTGGGAGAGATTCGGTTCATGAGGCTATGGAAAAGTTCAGTTCATCAGAGATAGACTAAAGACAACTCAGAGTCGTCAGAAGTCCTACGCAGATGTTAGGAGAGGAGACTTAGAGTTCAAAATTGATGATTGGGTTTTTTGAAAGTGTCACCTATGAAGGAAGTGATGGGATTTGTCAAGAAAGGGAAGATCAGTCCCAGGTTTGTAGGTCCTTACAAAATCTTGAAAAGGGTTGGTAATGTGGCTTATGAGTTAGAGTTGCCAGCAAAACTAGTAGCAGGTCATCCAGTCTTTCATATTTTCTTGTTGAAGAAGTGTGTGGGTGATCAGGCATCGATAGTACCTTTAACAATTATGGCTGTGAAGGATAGCCTCACCTATGAGGAGGTTCCAGTTGAGATTCTTGACCGTCGGGTTTATAGGTTGTGAAATAAAGAAGTCGCTTCAGTAAAAGTTTTGTGTAGGAATCAATCCGTAGAGGGAGCTACTTGGGAAGCAGAAGCAGCCATGATGTCAAAGTACCCTCACCTATTTCCCTCCGATTCAGTTTTAGCTTGAGGTAATAGTTCCTCTCCAGTCTCTCAGTTTACTCTTGTGTAATTCAGTCTTAGTACCTTGTTCCCTCAGTTATGATTACATTTCAGCATGTTTGCATGTTCATGGAACTCAGTTCAGCTAGATATCAGTTTCTAGTAGTCAGTTGGAGGGGATTGCAGCTCTTTCCCTCCATCCTCAACTTGTTTAGTCTTTATTCGAGAATTAATGATCTCAAGGGGGAGATATTGTAATACCCCAGAACTTCCACGCCCAGACTAAGCTCAGAAAACTAGTAGAAAATAAAAAAATTAGAAAAATTTAAGTTTCCAGGAACCACGGTACAAAACCACGGACCGTAGTTTAGAACCACGGTCCATCATCTCAAACCTTAGTCCAAAATCCAGTAGACCCCCAGTTCAAATCTCAGGAACCACGAGCCAGACCATGGATCATAGTTTGAAACCATGATCTATCCTGTCACTCGTGGTTTCCCTTATTCAGATGACCATAAGTTAAGGGCTCAGGGACCACGAGTCAGACCACGGGTCATAGTCCAGGACCACAAATCATCCTGTTAACTCGTAGAACCAGAACCTCAGAGACCCTTAGCCCTTGTCCCAGGAATCACGGGCACATGACGAACCATATTCTTGGAGTACAGTCTGTCCTGTGGAGTCGTAATCCATAAGACCAGAGAACCCCTAAAACTCCTAGGTAGGACCACAACTTAGTTGACGGTCTATCGTCTAGGAGTACAGCCCATCATTTCGAGTCCAGATCCCTGAGTCGCAGTTTTAGCAGTTTTTCTTTTAAATTTCCCAGGGGTATTCTGGACTTTTCCTACCTCTTTTAAGAATAAGCTATGGCGTTTTGACTACTCTAAACCTAGTTAATTATTCAAAAACTACCTAAAACATCTATTCTCCTAAATTTTCCAACCTTAGAATGAAAATAAGAGAAAGAGGTGACAGTTTTCTCCCAAGAACAAGCAGAGGTCTTCATCAAGTTCAGCCCCAAAAATCCAAGGATTTCTCCGTAGATTTCTTCACCAAGTATGTGGGATTTCACTAGTGGATTCCTTTTATCCATTAGGTCCCTAAATTCCAGTCAGTCTTCAGTTTTCTCCATGAATTTATTCAGACCTAGGGTTTCCAAAATCTTAGGGATTTATTGAAATTCAATTCCTACAACCTCTATGGTATTGACTACATATTTCTTGGAGAATTAGTATAGTTCTATGTACAATGTTCAGAAACTCTAGTTTGTATAGTTACAGTACTTCGTGAATTAAGCTTACTAGGCAGATTAGTTATATGCTCATGCATCAGAATTTGAATGGCATATCCCTCAGTATATTTATGTTGAATTCTCAGTTGATTTCCAGTATTTTGAGCTATCCATCATTTCAGTACATTGTTTCTTATATTCAGTTGGGAGTACTAAGACCTTTAGTAGCAGTCCCCAAGTCCCAGAACTACGGTGGCACCGTAGTTTTAGAGGAGTCAGCTGTCATACTAGGCTGTACCTCCTTGTACCTTGTGGACATTAGTAGTGGATCCACGTCAGACTTGTTTGTACCCTTGGCAAGGTATGAACACCCTTCCATCATGGGTTACAGGTTGGCCTCATAGTTAGCTTATCTTCGGGTAGGTCAGTTAATAGTATCTCCCACAGTCAGATTCATGTGCATTGACCATGTATCCAGTATATATTTATATATTTTTGTAATCAGCTCAGCATGTTATATCTTCATGATTTATACTTGGTCATCACATCCAGTTTAGCTTTCACTTATGTTCCAGTATATATTTTTCTATGCTCAGTTATTATATTGTTCAGCTTTGCCTATATCTCTCATGCTCAGTACATTAAAAGTACTGACGCATACTTTTGTGCTATATCATTTTATGATGAAGTTTCAGGCGTTCAGCATCCAGACCACGCTTAGTTTGACTTCCAGTCCATACTCAGCAGTTCAGTGGTGAGTCCTCAGTAGTTCTAGGCTAATAGACAGGTATACATCTTCAGTATTTACTTTCAGTCTCAGATTTGTTAGAGTTAGCTGGGGGCATATCCATGCAACTCCTATTCAGTTAGAAATCTTTCAGACATAGACTAGTTTCAGCAGTTGTTAGTATTGTTTTTCAGTCAGCACTAAACGATTTATATATTCAGACTTTTGTGTTCTTCTTTGCTTTCAAATGATGATGGTTTTAGCTTCCGTACAATGCATGCTTTACTCTGATTTTGTATAGATATGCCATGACATGAGTTAGCTTGGGGTCACCTTAGACACTAAGAACCGTGTCACATCTAGGGGTAGATTTGGGGCATGACATAGGACATAGTACACACTTTCAATTGCTTGACAATGTGATTTTCCCACTTTACCTATCCCAACAATTTCACCTTTCTTTCCAATTCAAAAGGCAACTTTTCAACCTTTAAAGTCTGTGAGTGAGAAGAAGTTCTCTCTAGTTCTTGTCATATGTCTATAACATGCACTATCAAGGGACCATGGTTTGGTTTTTCCTGTCATCTCCACTTGCAAAAGCAATCAAGGGTTAGCTTTGGGTACCCAGATCAACTTGGATTCCTTTCTATGAGTAAATGGATGTATCAGGTTCCTTTTTGACCAAAAGGGGAGGTGTCAGGTTGGATGAACTAGGTTCCTTTTAGTGGTAATATTTTCCCTTTTAATAAAATTTATGTTCCTTTGAAAAGCCTTGATTTGATCTCTACACTGATTTCTATGGTGGCCATATTTTCCACAATGAGTGCAGAGACTCATAATAGATGTCTCATTGTGTGGAAAATTTTTATTTTTTTAGATTTGAAATGTACACCATGTCTGGAAGACGACATTACAAATGACCTGGTCCATTTAAGGTTTTTTTTCTAATTTAAGTTTGCCTCTATTAAGATACTCTTGCAATACCATGTTTCTTTCAGACATCACTTGGAAGTTTAAGGTTAATTTCTTTAATTCTGCTTCTAAGGTCAGATGAACTTCAGAAACATGGGTTTTGCCTTTAATAGAGAATTCTTTGAATTTATTTTTTAAAGCTGAGTTATCTTCTTCCAATATCTTACAGTCAAGTCTTAGGGATGTATAATTATTCATAAGTTGGATCTTGTCAGCCCACTGATTGATATTTATCGATAAGCATCGAACACAAAGATTCTAGTTTCTTCTTAGAATACCTTTAATGTTAAGTTTCATGTTTATAAAGTTTACCTCATATTCCTTCTCATTATGATCATCTTTAGAGTCTGACCCAACCATGATGCAAAGATGGTTTCTTTAGAGTTTCCTTCTTTCTTTTCATATTTAGTGTCAGAGAAACCTATGAGGGCTAGTGTATCCTCATCATCAAATTCATCAATGGCTAGCAAGGACTGATTTTGAGGATCCTCATCATCGGATTCCTCCTTTGAGGAATTTCACATAGCCATAAATGCCTTTTTGGCCTTCAGATCTACTTCTTGTGTAGTCATCCTTCTATAGAGGGAATGGCTAGGTCCTTTTTTGCATCCCATTGTTTTCAGGCTTGTTCTTATTGTTCTTTGAGTGTTTTATCCCCATTTGGACATCCCTTGAAGTATTCTGGTCATGAGAGACAAGTTGTCATGCTCAAAGTTAGTAGTTTTAGTGGCTTTGAGAGCCAGACTCTTGTCCTTCCTCTTAGTACCGATCTCCTTTTCTTAATTCTTCTTTAGCTCATAAATGGTCAGATCTCCGATGACTTCATTCATGGCCATGGTATCCAGATCTGGGTCTTTAGTGATTACGTCAACTTTCTTTTCCCATGACTCAGGTAGCACATAGAGTAGCTTATGAACAACCTTGCATGTGGGAATGAGATCTCCTAAGGAGTAGATCTCATTGAGAATAGATGTGAACGTGTTGTGCATGTCTTGAATAGTTTCTCCCTCTTTCATTCTGAATAATTTATATTGCCTATTCAAGTTGTCAATTTTGGACTTCTTGACAGTGCTAGTTTCTTCGTGAGCCATTTACAAGATGTCCCATATCTATTTAGAATCAGGGCATGCTGATAAACTATTGATTCATCCGGGACCAATTCCACAAATGAGAATTTTCTTAGCTTTGGCATTATTTTGAATATCCAATTTATCTTCAATACCCCATTCCTTCCTTTCCTTGGGAACTTGGCTCTACCTATTAGGTGCAGTTTTCATTGGAATGATAGGTCCATCAACAATTATATTCCAAAGATCAGGTTTCTCACTGATGAGATGGTCCATCATCCTATTTTTTGACCATCTATAGTACTTACCAATGAAGAGAGGTGGTCTAGTTTGAGAAGCCCTTTCTTGAGCAGTTGGTGCTGCCACCATTGGATCATTTTCAAGGAGTTAGCCATAATGAAAAATTACTGCTCTTATACTAATTGAAAGATGATTGTACCAACTACTCAGGTTAGGAACTAGGTTCTTGTAGTAGTAAATAGCACGACAACGATAAACAACACAAGATTTATTAAGGAAAATATCCTTGATCAAGGGAGTGTAACAACCACGACCTGCAATGTGTAGGATTTTCAATTGCCTTCACTAAAATCAACGGGTGATTTTAGATTAAAAACCTGCAATCGAAGGAACTACCTCTAGTACCTCAAGCCAACAGTTAACTATAACTGTTCAATAAAAAACTCTCATCTCTCCAAGAAGCCAACTGTTTTATTGTTACAAAAACCTTACAAAGTCTCTTACCACAATCAGTAATAAAGAACAATTACATCTCAATAACTATCTTATTATAGATCCACAATGACACAAACCTATAACTCTAGTTCTAGGCTTGTTTCTGATTTTCACTCTCTTTCTCAATACTTGCTTCTTGTTATAGGACGGTGCTATTTTTGTGTTTGCAAGAGCTGCTGGTTCAATCGGTTATTTTCCTATTTATATACACTGGATGCTGCCTTGGGTTTCATGAGAAGGTTTCCTCATATGGCTCGAGTTTGTAAGGAAACCTCCCTGTTGTGCCCTTCTGTCCATTTTAATCAGAGTCCAATAGAACTTTATCTCACTTGCTGATACACTTTTCCTTGTATGGGTCTGCCTCTTTGCCTAGACTATTTTGTACATTATTTTACATGCACGTGCGATCAAGAAAAGATGTGAATCTGGTTCACCCATGAATCTATCAGTAATAAAAACCCTTTTATCATGGATAATCACTAATGATCAAATAACAAGAAATCAAGATGGAAATATTACTATATTTAAACATTTAGAAAAATCTTTGGAAATAGGAAAAAACAAGTGAAAGCCAACACGTGAATATAAACCACATTTGAATAGGGTTAGGTTCTTGGATTCTTGAACTAATTCTTGTTTGATTTGGAGAAAAAGAACATGACCATTCTTACTCCTATATAAAGTATTACATTGATATTATTGAAGACCCAATCAATTAAGATAGAAGAAAGCACAAAAGAGAGTATATTTAGAGTGTCTTCATGTGAGAAAGAGTCAATTAACAACGTGAAGAAGAATATGTTCCTATCAAGATTATTGCTACAGTTCTTAGTTGTTTAGTTTTATTCTTTGATCTTAAATTGTAACCTTTTACATATATAGAGAATTTGTATTAGGTGTTTGTCCTTCGAGTTATGAAAGAGCTTCAAGATTAGGGTTGAATCTTGAAAGGGGTAGTTGCAACTAGGAAAAGGTGAAAGGGGTTAAAGTTAGATCCTTTAGTTTGTAACCATAAAATTTTCTCAAGTTTTACTGAAAATTTAAAGGAAAAGCCTACTAGGGTAGGTCATTGTTTTTTACTTCTGGGAGTGAGGAGTTTTTCATGTAAAATTCTTGTGTTGATTATTTATTTTACATTTACTTCTTGAATAGTTGATGAAGAACCAGGTTTTTTTAGTACATGGGTACCTTCATACATTTTTTTAAAAAATCTTTCAACTCAAAACCCAAACTTGAATTATTGTTCTAAAAAATGCTTTAGCAAAAATTTGCTCATCTATTTGGTATTTCAAGCTTTGAAAAGAAAAATTGATTTTTCCTTGACTCAAGAGAATCGTTCAAGCTCGTAAAATCAGTTTGCAACAAATCAGAGTTAACACTACAAATCACTCCTTTTTTGGTAATTAAAAGGTTTTATATACCAAGTGTAACATTAAAAAGCATAAAAACAAGTTCGAACAACCTCAAACCTGCATTATAAGGCATCTAATACAACCATAACCTATTATCCCTTAGACAAACTTAAGGATAGTATATTATACTATTGAGTATACTCCTCAGCTTGCTATGACAAAGCACCATAACAATGTAGTTCCTAGACTATTTATTTCACTAATACATCAACTGAAACTTTCTGCTTCTGAAATATCTATCTATATTCCTTTTCGTCTATACTATATATGAGAAAAATGTCAGGGACATTCTGAAAAAAATGCACCTATGCTATTTTTATAAAATCAACTTAAGAAATCTCACTGTCTTGTTACAAGAGTGATACTATTTCTTTTCATTTTCACCAAATAGATGAAGGCACGAGTGGAGCATAATGAAAATTGATACAAGCAGGTTGTCCCTACCTTATAAGTAAACAAAATGGAAAAAAATATATTAGGATTCGTCTGATCCTTAAAAGTTCAGAAAATAAAAATGTAGATTGTTTGAGTTCTACAGAGTTTAATGAGAAACTAGGAAACATCTTTTCCAAGTTACATTACATTCTCACATATAAAAGCCTTGAAGTGCCCCAGAAATCGAGTATTTTGGCATCTGCTGACAACAATCATAAACTAAGGATTCATTGTTTTTTGTTATAATGAAGTTACCTTGTAGAGACATTATCTTAAGTTGAGATGTAATAAGTGCCGATTTGATTTTGTCATTAGTTCAACATTGAAAATATCGTTTTCTGGCTCTTGGTTCCAGCCATTCAACCCTGTGAAGAGATCATCAAGTGGTTGAGGTAAGTATGATTCTTAAAGTGGTTCGTTGAAGTTCATAGAAAACTCTCATGAATTTAGTACATTGAAATGATGTCCATTGTCTGGAGATTGATTAAATGTATTATTTTTAGTATGGAACAAATTTTGAGTTCATAACTAATATTTTCAATTGTACTTTCAATATTCAAAGGTTGTTTTTCTTCATGACATTCTTGTAGAGAATGGAAATAGGGTTGATCACAATTAACAATTTTTCAGGCTGACCTTGGAATGGTATTTTGAGTATTCCAACAGGTTTGGAACACATTTTAGGAGTGATTTACATATTTATTTTGTATCTGGGGTTCTAGGTGAGTTCTGAGTGCATGCAAGAACATGTGCTTGACCAAACCTCACTAAGTTTTGTATAATTTCTTCTTCTCTACATGCTTAAATTGCCATTGTCTGTTAATTAACCTATAATCTTCCACAATAGATGGATATATTGACCAGAGATATACTTTTGTTTCATATAGAATATAGTCAAGCATGATAACCTAATATAATATCATTTAAGTTATTGTTTTCAATGTGATTAACTATTTTAAGTTGATAAACGTATCTTTAAAATAAATAACAATATTCTCTTGCACATAAAATAGAGATTTAAGTCATGAGCTTGTGGTTCTTAGCACAACAAAGCATTGACTAATAATAGAATATATAAGTCCATTCCTACATTATGAATACTACATCTTAAATTCAAAATAATATCTGAAGGAAGACCTTTCTATCTTCTCAATTTTTTTCTCAAATGACTATTAACGGTAACAAGAAAAAGGCATCACTGACACATTTTGATTGATGGATCTGCAGGGAGGGCCTCCTTCAGTTCGTCAGGATTAGTGCTATCAAAATGAGCCCAAACACATATAACCTGCCCAAAATTTTATTGGTTGGACCATGATAATTTAAATCAGGGTCAACTTTCAAAGGAAAACTGCATGAATAGCCCCTTTTATGTCTTCATTTAATAAATACCCGCTTTATAATTTTTTTTGAAAATTTACCCACTTTCGGCAAGAAGTCAGACACTCGTATCTGAAGCTTGATAACTTCAGAAATTTGCGTCTGAAAGTTTGGCCTTGTGAAGGCTAAACATCAGACGGTTTCTCCTGATGTTTAGTATGACTTGCAAAGATATAAGAGTTCGAACATTCATGAATGAGCCATGTATAAAAATAGGCTGAACATACAGGCATGTATGTCTGAATTTTTTTAAAAAAAATAATTTTATTTTTCAAATTTACACCCCCGAATCTACTCTGAATAAGCTCAAATTTGAAACATAAGTTTCATATATCATAAGAACAAAATATAATCATTAGTTTATAAAAAATACACAAATCTAACAAACTACTTCATTGTTAGAACTTAGCATATACCTGTAACCTACAATAACACATCTAAGATAAAGTTGTTAACACTTAAAAAAAACAAAAACAATAGAATTTTTTTTTAACTTGTCAATACTTTAAGTCCCCGGCAATATCGCCAAAAACTTATTGTCTCCCAACGCACATGCAAGTGTACGTGGTTGCAAGTAATATAATAATTATAAGCAATCGGATATTCTCGATCCTTCATGGACTTAATTGCTGACAAACTAAATAATTTTACTATTAAGATTGTGAAAACAAGTGTTATCCATTTAAAGAGTTGATTTGGTTTATTTATTCTACTACTAATATAGAACTATGATTCAACAATTTTGCAAGTTGAACACAAAGTTATAAGACCTAAGGTTATGGAGCTTGCATAATCACATCATACTTTATATATATTGCTTAAGCATTATTAAGATATCTACCAAATTGTTGAATCTCAAATTAAGAGTATAGTCACCGGCTCTTGAAACACTCTAACCATCTACCCAAATTAGCCTTCTAACTATATTATTGAGTGGGGAGTGTCACACTAATACAAATAGAAATAAGTTGTCATCCAATATTTGACCTAAATAGGGTGATATAGGTACGTATCCATCCTAGATGCTAATTCATTCATAGATGAACCCTACTCCCCTTAATCCATATTCTATTTCTAGTCTCTGTCTCTCGAGTCCCTCTAGAAATTATTCATTTATCCTATTGGTCGCGAAGCAATATAATAGTAAGCATAAGATTAAGAGAATAAATATAATGGTAGATTTCGCAGAAACAATCTACATATGAATTATGATGTTCAAACTATGGCCACAACCCTAAATAAAGGGATTTTAACCACTCATAATATAAGTACAATGAAATAATAATTGTATGAAAAAAGAAATAATTCTAAGTAAAATAGTTAAGAAGTAACCCTAAGAGTTATGATGAATTTTGTACTCTTCTAGTCTTCCCCACTTTAAACTTTAGAAAACTTCCTATTAAAAACAACCAAATGGGGTATTTATAATAATTAAAAACACCTAAGAAACCCCCTCCATGTTGGACTATGAAAAGGGGAATTCCCCTCCTTCATGCATGGCTTGCGTCACGAGCCTCTTCTACAAGCTCTAGAGCTTGTGGCATGAGCCCCTATTGCTCACCCTGAAATTCTTCTCTTTAGGGTGTGAACTTTAGAGGGTGTATATATTTTATCCCTTTTTCATGCTGGAGCTCACCCTGCGACCTTCTAGCTTTGCCCTGGAGGACAATTTGTGAGTTTCAGCCTTCTAAGATCCATTTTGGTCTCCTTTTGGCTTCTTTCATCAAAACTGCACAATCCACCTTACATAAGTGATAAATCATGAAATCAAGCATAAATCATAAGTAATAAGATAAATTATCCTCAAACCAAAACTTGGATGTGGGCAAAAAATAGTAAAAACGAGTGTATATTAAACCCACATTAGTGCTCATACTTCACTTATTGATAATTCCAACACTTCAACACAAAATCTACAATGTCTCTCTTCAAACCACACCACCAGTAATGCTTCTTCTAACCATGGTACATCTTCGCTCCCTCGGGTGAATCGAATACCTGTTGTGAGCCCCTCCATAATCACCCTAGTAATATCATCAACTCTAGGAACATAAATATGACCCTTGATCCTCCAAACACCTTCTTAGTCAAGAATTGTTTCCTTGGTTTCATCCTTCAACACCTTGTGCCGAATTATGCATAACTTTCCATCCTCAAACTACTTGTCCTTAATATGCTCCATCAAATGAGACTGTGCCTCGACACATGCAAGAACTCTACCAGACTAAAAAATATCAATTCTCATGAAGTTATTTTCCAAACTCTGAACATCTATGGCTAAAAGTCATTCCTTAGCAAATAACAAAGGAAGACTACCCATACTCACCGCCTTATGACTCAAGGTATTTTCCACTATATTGGCCTTGCCCTAGTGATACAGGATAGTAATGTCATAATCCTTCAACAACTGTTACACATATGCTGTCTTAAATTCAAATCTTTCTAGTAGAAGATGAACTGAAGGTTGTGATGATCAGTGAAAACCTCACAATGAACATCATAAAAGTAGTGTCTCTCAATTTTCAAGGAAAGTACTACTGTTGCCAACTCTATGTCATGAGTTGGGTAGTTCTTCTCATGGACCTTCAACTGCCTTGAAGCATAAGTTATAACTTTCCAATTCAACATCAAAACACAACTGAGACCAATCCGTGAAGCATCACAATACATCATGAATCCTTCACCTTCTACAGGAAAGGTCAAAATAGGGGTCGAGGTCAACAAAGTCTAGAGTTTTTGAAAGCTCGGTTCACACTCATCAAACCACTTAAACACAATATTCTTCTGGGTCAACTTGGTCAATCGAGATGGGATAAAAGAGAAACCCTCCACAAGAGATGGGATAAAAGAGAAACCCTCCACAAACCATCTGTAGTAACATGCTAATCTAACAAAACTCTGAACTTGGTAGGTGAACTAGGCCTAGTCCAATCCCAATTCATCTCAATCTTGGTCGTATCTACCATAATACCATCCTTGGACACCCTATGTCCCAAAAATGCCATGGAACTAAGCCACAACCACTTATCTATCAACTTCTAGAGGATAATCCTCAAATGCTTCCCCTACTCCTCCCTAGTCCTCAAATATACCAAACTATCATCAATAAAGATAATCACAAAAGAGTTAAGGTATGGCCAAAACACCCTAATCATCAACTCTATGAATGTTGTCGGGGCATTAGTCAACCTAAATGACATCACACAAAACTCATAATGAGCATAACGAGTCCATAAAGTTATTTTAGGGATATATTCATTAATTGATGGTATTCGGACATCAAATCAGTCTTGCAGAACACCAAGGCACCCTAAAGATGGTTAAACAAATCATCAATGCGAGAAATTGGATACTTATACTTGATAGTCACCTTGTTCAACTGCCGATAGTCAATGCATATTTGCATAGACCCATCTTTCTTCTTCACAAACTATATAGGTGCACCCCATGGCATTACACTAATTCTAATGAGTCCTTTGCTCAAAAAGTCTTGCAATTGATCCTTCAATTCCTTCAACTCTATCGGATCCATCCTATAAGGGGGAATAGAGATAGGATGAGTGACCCAGCTCCAAATATATCCCAAAATCAATATCTTTATTGAGTAGAACATCAGGATGATCGGTCAAAAACACCTCAGAAAACTCTCTAAACATAGGTATTAAGTGCAAAGGAGGAAAATTAACATTAGTATCATGAATGGAGGCCAGATAAGAAAGGCAACATTTTGTAACTAACCATGAGCCTTCAAAAATGAAATATTTTACTTTAGATACGACCCCTAGGTACCCTTTCACTCTAACCTCGGGGCACCAGACATGGCTAAAGTGGTTGTCTTGGTATTATAGTCTAGAATCGCATAATAATGAGAAAGATAATCCATGCCTAAGATCATATCAAAATTTACCATATCAATGATAATCAAGTCTACCCAAGTATCATAACTCAACAAGGTCACAACACAAGATTGGTACACATGATCAACCACTAAGGATTCACCCACTGAGGTAGTAATACGAATAGGCATAAAAAGGGAATCACATATTATATCTATACCCAATGTGAAATATGCAGACACATAAAAGAAAGTAGAACCAGGATCAAACAATACTGAAGCAGGTCGATAGCATACTGGAACAATACCTGTGATAACTGCATCAAAAGACTTTGCCTCTAGTTTACTCAAAAATGCATAACACTTAGAACCTGCACCTTCTATCTAAGTAACTCCTCTACCACCACCTCGTACAGCTAGAGTCATACCTCTACCTAATTGGAAACCACCATAACCTCTAGGTATAGATTCTAATGCTCTAACTGGAGCTAGAGAAATTAGTTGTGGACCTCCTATCTGAGATGTGGGCAATCCCTCTTGATATGCCTTGGATCACCACAAGAAAAGCAAGACTTCGAAACTCCCAATTGATGAGAAAAACCTAGACCAACTGAAAACCCACCATGGATTGAAGGACTCTGAGAATATCCCTGAGAAGTTTGACGTGAACTATATGAGTGTCATCCAGATACCCACCCTCGGATGCCTAGATGGTAGCATGGATTGGCCTACTAGACTAAGTGGGAAGACCTCCCCTAGATGAATGTCAACCCTCAAATAAGACACCACTAAACTGACTAAAAGTATATGACCTCTTTTCCGTCAAATCCCTAAATTTATCACAGAAAGATTCTCAAACTCCTTGGCCACCTCGAATAACTTCTAAAAACAACCCCTAATTAGGTTGCACGGAAACTTGCTGCCCAGATATGGAAAGTCAAACCTCTCACAAATCTGCAAATCCTTTCAGTCTCATCTGGAAAGATCACCAAGGCATGGTAAGACAATGCATATAATCTGGTCTCATACTTAGTGTAACACCCCAAAAATTCTAAGCTAAGAAACGAACCATTTATATGAGTATAATGATAAATTCCCTAGTGTGGGAAGTGTTTTGGATGCAGAACATGTTCATAAGGAACTCCTAGAAGCATGTAAAGTTGAAAGCACCCCAACCAAAGAAGTTTTCATGTAAGATTAAACTAGGGTCAACTTTAAATGACCATAACTCCTAGAATATGAAGATTTAGGTAACCTAGAACCCACCAAATTAAAGGTCTTTGAATCTTCTTTCCAACGCCACTGACCGTGCAATAATATGAGTCCAAAATAAAAAGTTACCAGTATTTTAATAAAATATGTCTATTTGTCAAAAATGAGAGATAGAAACCACAAGAGGAATCCACGGCTCGTGGATCAAACCACGAACCGTGGATTGCATCTGTGGAAATCAAACCTGGAACTCAATTTTTTGTCTGAAAACCAAAAGAAAGTTCCACGGGTCGTGGAATGATCCACGAGTCGTGGAACCAACTCGTGGAAACAGTCCAGAAGCCTGAAAAGTTGTTTGAGAACCACGACTTCCATCCATAGACCGTGGTTCATTCCACGGGCCATGGTTCATGTCCGTGGAACCCAATGACGAGTTTATTTCTGCAGTTTTACTTTGTTTTCTTAGGGGTATTTTAGACTTTTCCCACCTTGCTTTTAATTCCAATACTTAGTCGTTTTAAGCATATTTTGAGGGATTATAATCAGACTTAGAATAATTTTTCTCAAACATCGATTCAAGCTTTAGAAAGAGAAAAGAACGCTCCCTTTCAAGCCACAGACCTAGGGCTTCTTCCCCAAAGCTTCAAACATCGATTCTAGTCAAGATTCTTTAAGTTTCAGGTATGTGGGTATTCAATGAGGATCTCTTTTCACCCTCATGCCCAATGTTTAGTGTTCATCTATCATTTTTACAAGTTATGATTCTAGGGTTCTTACCCAAACAAGTGTTTTACTATTAATTCGATCTCTTGAGGATCCTACATGACTACTATTCTTGTTAGAATGATTTCTACATGAATTCCTGCTATTAGATTTCAAAACCCTAGATTTTAGAAGAAGTGAATTATAGCCTGATTTTACCCAACTAAGAATATCTTTACAAAACTGAATTTCTCATGATACTATATGTCACGCCCCAAACCATGGGAGGCACGACCGACACCCGGAGCCCCAAAAGGCCGAGGGTGTCAAAATAGAGTGTATCTCTATTGAACCTGCTGGGGGTCTGAGACCGACAAGGTCTCTAAGAATAGCAATTTGAAACACTAAAAGCTCAATAGTAGTTAAGCAACTCAAGGCCGACAAGGCTATTATCATAGTAGATAGCTAATAACAAAGCTGACAAGGCCATACCCAACACTGATATACATATACACGTCTACAAGCCTCTAGGAGTAAGTAAAATATCTCATATCCAGGACAGGGCCCTGTACTATCCATAAGTTGTACATATACATAACCTGGTCAAAATATAAGCTAGACCTCTGACTCGTCAGCTCCAGGAAGAATGGAGCTTACTAAAATGGCTGAACTCTGCAACTCCTACTGAAGAGATCTGTCTGGGTATCTGTCTGGACCTGCAGGCATGTATGCAGTTCCCCCAGGTAATGGGGACGTCAGTACGACAATAATGTACTGGCATGTAAGGTAGAAACATAAAAGCAAGTCGCAAGTAGTAAATCCGAACAAGATATAATATGAAACTTGTAAACTGTAATTGGTAAGACTCGTTAAGCTCTTTCTCCTTTATTCTTTTTAGAACACAAC
This sequence comes from Jaltomata sinuosa, assembly GCA_003996215.1. Lineage (NCBI taxonomy): Eukaryota > Viridiplantae > Streptophyta > Magnoliopsida > Solanales > Solanaceae > Jaltomata > Jaltomata sinuosa. Next base: position 16,172 of record QJPP01000170.1, on the reverse strand, counting down.
ACATGCATTAACTCACGCTGCAACTCACTCTTTATAACCCACACTGAACTACAATAGCACCTTGGCGCACCCTATATTTAATAGTCTCAATATGGCAGTAGCGCCTCGGTGCACACTATGTATATAATGGCCTCAATATGGCAGTAGCACCTCGGTGCACACTATGTGTATAATGGCCTCAATATGGCAGTAGCACCTCGGTGCACACTATGTATATAATAGCCTCAATATGGCAGTAGCACCTCGGTGCACACTAACACGCAAACCATGCATAATAAGTGTATTACTAGATTGACCTTCCAAGCTATTCTTGTTATTTATGAAGGTTCATTTAGATAACTTCTTTAGCCTTGGCTTACTAGGTGTTGGAATCAACATACCAAACACATATAAATGGGGATTTGACTTTCTAACTTTCCTTGTATACTTTCTAAAGCTTGATTAGAGATCACAATACAAAGAAGAAACTCGACAAAAGGATAACTTACGTTTCGTGCAAAAAGAATCAGATTTTTATAAGAAGGCGACTTGAATCACCATAATGTATAAATTAGTTCCTTAAGACTTGTTGAGTTACCAAATCAGCTCTCTTACAACCAACTACTCAAACTCCTTCTTTCGGAATTTTAGAGTTCTATTTCTAGATTCATGTCGATAAGGAATAAAGAAGCCTTAACATACCTCGTTCCTTCCGAAGATTGCGCTTACCACAACTTGGACTTTCCTTTATTAAGTTAATCTACAACACAAGGGTATAATGAAGCTAATATTAGCTCTTAAAGCTGATGCAACTTTCCCAAATCAGTAGCTAAACATTTCCCGGGCAGATATACGTATTTTGCATTAATTAAAGGTGTATCATCACACCTTTCTCCCCTATCAAATACACATCACACACACACCAACCTACTGCCTCCAATAATACAAAACATATCAAACAGCCCCTACACAACACACCATGCCAAAATACAATAGCAACACATTGAACCCACGGCTTCCGATCGTCGTCCGGTGAGTTCTTAACAACAATTCAACAACAATTGTCCATCTGAACTTCAATACAATAATATGATTATGGGCAGAGTAATTACCACACTTGAAGGGGTGTTTTTATCCTCTTTTTATTGATGCCTTGAAAAGCTTAAGTACCCCCTACACATACACCAACAAGAGAAGAAGAAATCTCTTAATTGTTACACAATTTCTATATGTTAAATCTTAAGAAAGGGGCTGCCATAGTTCATGTCTTTCTTACCATAGGATATCCTAGCTATATGTAGTATATTAATACCAAGATAACAAGTTGTTTAACTCACCTTAAGCTTGAATGAATCTTGATCTTTTTAGAACCCTAAAGGGAGAGAAGGGCTGCCAAAAGGAAAGGAGATAAGAGAGAATTTTTCCAGATTTTTGTGATCAATGTTGATCAACAAAAGGCCTGTATAAAGGGACCTTTTTGGCCGACTTTTTTGAGTATATTTGGGACAAAATGGGTCAAGAAACTTGGGCCAAAATTACCCTTTGCTTGGGCCTCAAAAGGGTTAAGTTTTGTGGCTGATTTTGGGCTTCTCTTGGGTCAAAATGTGGTCAATATTGGTGGCTACCTTTTGTAGTTGTTTGGGAAAGATTTTGTTGTGCTTTGATGGGCCAACTTTAAGCTTCATTTGGGCTACCATTAGGTCTAATAATCCATGGTGTTGCTGCCTGTAATCGGCCCTCGGAACTTAGTTCGTTAGCGTAGGTAGGTGATGCACCTACTTGTCACCTAAGAGCTTAGATAAGTCGAGCAAGTATCTCACTTGTTTTATCTCATTTTCAAAACCCTCATCCTTATAATTTAACTTAACACTCATATACATTTGACCATTTCAAATTCTAGGTCAAAGTACCCCTTCACAATCTCGAGCTCAAATACGTTCGTCGATATTTACTTAGTCACATAGGTTTTGAAAGGTACGGGGTGTTTCCCAGGATGCTTCCTACCGCACTGAACACAAGGTGGCAAAGGTGGCCTCATCTGACCTGAATGCCCCTAGCGATAGGAACTGGATGCACCTGAACTGTGGCCTGGTCCAGTCTGAGAAAAACGATCATACATCTGCCTTTGCAACTGATATGGGGCACCACTAGTAGGGTGGGGTGATCGCCTATTAAAATGTGGCCTAACATTACCTCGTGGCTCTACATCTAGCCCTCTTATTATGATCCCTTTCTTGGCTTTGGTTATCTCCAATTTGTACTTCAAGATCCTCTGCAGTCTGAGCAATAGCCTGTATCTTAGAAATATTCATATCCTCTTGTGTGGCTGCTATTGTTAATCCCTTAATCAATTCATCCTTAAGGCCATGCATATATCGATGAACTCTAGCTCGCATCATACTCACAATATCGAGGGCTTAACTGGCTAATGAATTAAACCTGAGGCTGTACTGTCGAACATTCATATTGCCCTGCCTAAGGGCTAAAAATTGGTCAAGTCTGGCCTCTCAAACCTCCTGTGGAAGATAGTGAGCTAGGAAGGCCTCTGAAAATTCCTTCCATTCAGATGGGGGTGCATTTGATCTCCTAGACCGATCCCAAGCCTCGAACCATAAAATGGCCACATCTCGTAACCTGAAAGAAGCAAACTCCACTGCCTCCACTACTGTCGCATGCATGACTCGAAGTACTCGATAAGTCTGATCAATAAACTCCTGAGGATCCTCACGTGGGTCAGAGCCTGTAAATATAGGAGGACTTAGGCTGATAAACTCTCGAGCCCTAGAACTTTCTGAGCCACCTGACCTAACAGTCGTTGATGCCCCAATTTGTTGTTGTTGTGTGGCTACCATCTGGGTCAATAATCGAACAGCACTCCTGATGTCCTGGTCCTCTGCTTCAGGTGGAGGAGCTACAGGTGCTGGTTCATCTCTAGCTATCTCAGATGCCACTAGAGCAAGTGGGGTCAGGGGTACTGGATCCTCTCTAGTCTCATCAGGTACTTGATAAACTGGGATCTCTGGTATCGGTGATTCACTTTGAGCCTCAAATCTATCCAATCGGATAGGCGGGGAACGACTAGTACCTTCCCCCGTATCCATGCCAACCCGTCGGCTGCTCATTTGTCTGGTCACAGGCATTTCTGTAAACAAGAAGTAGAAAAACATGAATTAGACTTCAAACATCTTATGACCTCGCTCTATTGCACGATCGAGCAAATGAAAAAAAGGATAACAATTCTTAAATGTCCCGTAGCCTCATGATTATAGGAATGGTGCACAACACACCCATAAGAAAGACTCTACTAGACACGGCTTGTAGACTCCCTGGGATTCGACGTGCTCTGATACCAAGTTTGTCACGCCCCAAACCATGGGAGGCATGACCGACACCCGGAGCCCCAAAAGGCCGAGGGTGTCAAAATAGAGTGTATCTCTATTGAACCTGTTGGGGGTCTTAGATCGACAAGGTCTCTAAGAATAACAATTTGAAACACTAAAAGCTCAATAGTAGTTAAGCAACTCAAGGCCGACAAGGCTATTATCATAGTAGATAGCTAATAACAAAGCCGACAAGGCTATTATCATAGTAGATAGCTAATAACAAAGCCGACAAGGCCATACCCAACACTGATATACATATACACGTCTACAAGCCTCTAGGAGTAAGTAAAATATCTCATATCTAGGACAGGGCCCTGTACTACCCATAAGTTGTACATATACATAACCTGGTCAAAATATAAGCTAGACCTCTGACTCGTCAGCTCCAGGAAGAATGGAGCTTACCAAAATGGCTGAACTCTGCAACTCTTACTGAAGAGATCTGTCTGGGTATCTGTCTGGACCTGCAGGCATGTATGCAGTTCCCCCAGGCAATGGGGACGTCAGTACGACAACAATGTACTGGCATGTAAGGTAGAAACATAAAAGCAAGTCGCAAGTAGTAAATCCGAACAAGATATAATATGAAACTTGTAAACTGTAATTTGTAAGACTCGTTAAGCTCGTTCTCCTAATTTCTTTTTAGAACACAATACATGCATTAACTCACGCTGCAACTCACTCTTTATAACCCACACTGAACCACAATAGCACCTCAGCGCACCCTATATTTAATAGCCTCAATATGGCAGTAGCGCCTCGGCGCACACTATGTATATAATGGCCTCAATATGGAAGTAGCACCTCGGTGCACACTATGTGTATAATGGCCTCAATATGGCAGTAGCACCTCGGTGCACACTATGTATATAATAGCCTCAATATGGCAGTAGCACCTCGGTGCACACTAACACGCAAACCACGAATAATAAGTGTATTACTAGATTGACCTTCAAAGCTATTCTTGTTATTTATGAAGGTTCATTTAGATAACTTCTTTAGCCTTGGATTACTAGGTGTTGGACTCAACATACCAAACATATAAATGGGGATTTGAATTTCTAACTTTCCTTGTATACTTTCTAAAGCTTGATTAGAGATCACAATACAAAGAAGAAACTCGATAAAAGGATAACTTACGTTTCGTGCAAAAAGAATCAGATTTTTATAAGAAGGCGACTTGAATCACCATAATATATAAATTAGTTCCTTAAGACTTGTTGAGTTATCAAATCAGCTCTCTTACAATAGAATACTCAAATTCCTTCTTTCGGAGATTTAGAGTTCTATTTCTAGATTCATGCCGATAAGGAATAAAGAAGCCTTAACATACCTCGTTCTTTCCGAAGATTGCGCTTACCACAACTTGGACTTTCCTTTATTAAGTTAATCTACAGCACAAGGGTATAATGAAGCTAATATTAGCTCTTAAACCTGCTGCAACATTCCCAAAACAGTAGCTAAACATTTCCCGGGCAGATTTACGTATTTTGCATTAATTAAAGGTGTAGCGTCACACCTTTCTCCCCTATCCAATACACATCACACACATACCAACCTACTGCCTCCAATAATACAAAACACATCAAATAGCCCCTACACACTCACCATGCAAAAATACAATAGAAACACATTGAACCCACGGCTTCCGATCGCCGTCCCGTGAGTTCTTAACAACAATTCAACAACAATTGTCAATCCGAACTTCAATCCAAAAATATGATTATGGTCAGAGTACTTACCACACTTGAAGGGGTGTTTTTATCCTCTTTTTATTGATGCCTTGAAAAGCTTAAGTACCCCCTACACATACACCAACAAGAGAAGAAGAAATCTCTTAATTGTTACACAATTTCTATGTGTTAAATCTTAAGAAAGGGGCTGCCATAGTTCATGTCTTTCTTACCATAGGATATCCTAGCGATATGTAGTAGATTAATACCAAGATAACAAGTTGTTTAACTCACCTTAAGCTTGAATGAATCTTGATCTTCTTAGAACCCTAAAGGGAGAGAAGGGCTGCCAAAAGGAAAGGAGATAAGAGAGAATTTTTCCAGCTTTTTGTGATCAACATTGATCAGCAAAAGCCCTATATAAAGGGACCTTTTTGGCCGATTTTTTTTTAGTATATTTGGGACAAAATGGGTCAAGAAACTTGGGCCAAAATTACCCTTTGCTTGGGCCTCAAAAGGGTTAAATTTTGTGGCTGATTTTGGGCTTCTCTTGGGTCAAAATGTGGTCAATATTGGTGGCTACCTTTTGTAGTTGTTTGGGCCAGATTTGGTTGTGCTTTGATGGGTCAACTTTAAGCTTCATTTGGGCTACCATTAGGTCTAATAATCCATGGTGTTGCTGCCCGTAATCGGCCCTCGGAACTTAGTTCGTTAGCGTAGGTAGGTGATGCACCTACTTGTCACCTAAGAGCTTAGATAAGTCGAGCAAGTATCTCACTTGTTTTATCTCATTTTCAAAACCCTCATCCTTATAATTTAACTTAACACTTATATACATTTGACCATTTCAAATTCTAGGCCAAAGTACCCCTTCACAATCTCGAGCTCAAATACCTTCGTCGATATTTACTTAGTCACATAGGTTTTGAAAGGTACGGGGTGTTACACTATATGTTCCCCGTATATGTTTAAGTGATACTACAAGAAGTTTTACGGATATTTTCATCAATCCCAGGAATTTTGATGAAACAGACTTAGCCTGGATTTACAACATCTTCTACATGAATTAGCTTTCTTTTCAAGAACTTAGCTTGCAATTGCTGTATTTTCACATGAACTAACTTTTCTTCAGAATTCAGCCTAGTCTACTAGTACTCAAATTTAAAGCATGAATTACCCAATTATCAGCCTACAGCTTTTCAGAAAAATAGAATGCTTTCAGATTTAGTAATGTCTTTCATTCTCAAAACATTAGTATATTTGAGTTATCCAGTATTTCAGTTGCATTCATTGCTTTATATTGAGTTTGAAGTAGGCTTAGCACTGAGCGGATGAAGGGATGAAGGCTCAGCTGCCAGATTAGGATGAGACCTTTAGTAGAAGTCCCTAAGTCCCAGAACTACGGCACCACCATAGGTATCAAAGGGGTCAGCTGTCAGATTAGGTTGGACACCCATGTCCTTTGTGGACATCAGTTTAGTTGATCCACGTCAGATTTATTTGTACCCTTGGCATGGTATGAACACTCTTCCATCCAGGGTTACAGGTTGGCCTCATAGTTAGCTCAGCTTAGGGTATGTCGGTTAATAGTAGCTCCCACAGTCCATATTCATTATTGTCTGGCCTTGTATTCGGTTATTTAGTACAATTCAGTATTATATAGTTGCATGTCTATATACTTGGTCATTGCATTAGCTTATACCTTTCAGCTTGATTTAGTACACTATATCAGTATTTTCAGCATGATCAATAGAAGAAACTCACCTAAGGATTTACTTTAAACATGACTTTTAGCATGACTCACGACTTGCAGCTCAGTTGCACTATTTCATAATTTACAGATATACTTCATCTTTTCAGTCTATGGATCCCGAAATAACAGTTTTACTTATCTTAAAATATCATGATCTCATAGTTACAGTTCAGAAATATGATTTACACCTTTTTCAGTAAAAGAGCTTATATTTTATAGTTTTTACTTATGCAATTCAGATGTTATACTTAGTCCAGTTTTCAGCCATGTTTTCAGTACATACATGTTTCCCATGATTTTTAAGTTAGTACATATCTCCTGTATGTTTTAGTGCTAGCTCCCAGGATCATGGTCAGACAGATTGCAGCTTCTAGTCAGCAAGGGATGAGTTCTCCTTATTCGAGAACTCCAGTCAGTTTAGTAGTCATAGTAATCTATTTTAGTTCTTATATATTGATTAGAGATAGTTGGGGGTCATGTCCTGGCTAACTGTAGTCAGTGTTAATAGAGGCTTCATAAACAGTCAGTCAGACTTTACAAGCTGAGTTTGGAGAAAAGGAGATGCAATCCCTACCAAAGAAGTACTAGAAACTAATATATGACTGAAATGAGTCCCATGAACATGCAAATATACTGAAATGTAAGGGTAACTGATGGAACAAGGTATCGAGATGAATTACACAAGAGTAAGCTGAGAGACTAGATAGAAACTATTACCTCAAGCTGAAACTGACTCAGAGGCAAAGAGGTGAGGATACTTGGCCATCATGGCTGCTTCTACTTCCCAAGTAGCTCCCTCTACAGACTGAGTCCTCCACAAAATCTTTACTGAAGCGACTTCCTTATTCCTCAACCTATGAACTTGATGGTCAAGAATCTCAACTGGAACCTCCTCATAGGCGAGGCTATCTTTCACAGCCACACTCTCTAAATGTACTATCGATGTGGGATCACCCACACACTTCTTCAACAAGGAAATGTGAAAGACTGGATGAACCGCTGCTAGTTATTCTGGCAACTCTAACTCATAAGCCAAAATACCAACCCTTTTCAAGATTCTGTAAGGACCTACTCACCTGGGATTGAGCTTCCCTTTCTTGCCAAATATCATCACTCCCTTCATGGATGACACTTTCAGTAAAACCCAATCATCGATTTCGAATTCTAAGTCTCTTCTCCTCACATCTGTATAGGACTTTTGATGACTCTGAGCTGTCTTTTGTCTATCTCTGATGAGCTAAACTTTTTTGATAGCCTCATGAACTGAATCTGGCCCAATCAAGATTGCTTCACCTACTTTGAACCAACCAACAGATGATCCGCATCTACGCCCATAAAGTGATTCATAAGGAGCCATTTGAATACTGGAGTGAAAGCTGTTATTATAGGCAAATTCTATGAGAGGTAGGTGATCATCCCAACTACCTTTGAAATCAATCACACATGCTCTCAACATGTCTTCTAAGGTCTGGATGGTACGCTCTGCCTGACCATTCGTCTGAGGGTGAAATATTGTACTGAGATTCACCTGAGTACCAAAACCTTTCTGAAACAATCTCCAGAAATAAGATGTAAACTGAGGACCTCTCTCTGAGATGATACACAAGGGAACCCCATGAAACCTGACTATCTTGCTGATGTAGAGTCTTGCATAGTCCTCCGCTGAATTTGTAGTCTTGACTCCCAGGAAGTGAGCTGACTTAGTAACTCTGTCCACTATCACCCAAATGGAGTCGTGCTGTCTGCGAGTACGAGGTAATCCTGTAATAAAATCCATGTTAACCACTTCCCACTTCCAAGTAGGAATGCTAATCTCCTGAGTCACACCTCCTGGTTTCTGATGTTCTACCTTCACCTACTGACAGTTGGGACACTTAGCCACAAAATTTGCGATGTCCTTCTTCATGTCATTCCACCAATAGACTTCCCGTAGATCACGGTACATCTTAGTGGCACCCGAATGAATGGAATATCTGGAATTATGGGCTTTTGTAAGATTATTAACATGCTATGGTATGAGGGAATTAACCAAAAGCAAAGCATAAAAACATGAACATGAATGACGAAATAATACCTACTTATTTCACATATTGGCATGATAAAGTAATTTATGATTATAAAATATTAATTTTGTATGTGCTTAGAGACATAGAAATTACAGATATAAGGAAACTAATATGGGAAAAAATATTAAATAACGAAGACCTAGAACTAATAAATCAAGAATGGTATCAAATAGAGTTGCGCGAATTAGACTTAGAGCTAGGAAATCTTGATATAAACTGCCTAGAGATAGACTCAGATTAATGGAAAAATATTTAGGGAACCTTGATATAGACAACTTAGAAATGGAAAAATATTTTGAAGTATGGCAAAAAATAAGTAGGATTAATTATAAGATAAAATTTGTTAAGAATCCTAGAAAACTAAGCAAACTATTTAAAATTCTATACAAAAGAACTACACCATATAGAATCCCTAGAATTATTCTAGATAAAATAGCATGAAAAGGGAAAATAGTAGGACCACCCCCCAGTTTGGTATCAGAGCCATGGATGAATTAAAAAATATTAAAAGAAAGATGAGGAAATCAAAGAGAAAATTAGAAAAGTTATACCCACTTTATAAGCAACTTAGTATTACACAAACAGATAATGATAAATTACAAAAGTTGATAGAGCATGTATCCAGGATAGAATATAAATATGTTAAATATTTAAAAGCTAAAAACCTTAAGAAAAATGGATAGTAATAATAAATATAGACAAGAACTTAATAGGATAATCATAGAAAAAAGACAAGAGTTAGAACATAGACAAAATAGACTTCACTATAATATGATCGCAGGAGTTTGTGAAAAATCACTAAAAACACAAAGAAAAACAATATTTTATTTACAACTACAAATAGATAGTCTAGAATATAAATTACAACATAACCTATAAAATGAATAAAGAAGAATTTGCTATAGATGAAAAAACATATGAAAATCAAGATGGATTAAAAATAAAAATAGTATTTTCAAATTTAGGAAGACGATATAAAAAAATAGGAGATAATTTAAGTTTAATGCTAGAAAAGGAATCCTTAAGATTAGAAGATAGTTTAACAGCAATGGTAAGGGTAGCAAAAGAAAAAGAAGAAATAGATAGAAAGAAGGAAATAACTATTATCAAACAACAAGCGAAACAAGAAATACAACAAATTGAAGAAGAAAAAAATGAAAGAATTGTAGCACTAGAAAAGGAATTAAAAAGACTAAAAGAATTATACGAGGCAAAACAGAAAGAAAAAGAAATTGAGACAAAATTAAGAACGGAGATAGAAAATTTTAAAGAAAAATTACAAATGGAAGAACCAATTAAAGAAGAAATAGATATAGATGAAATAAATGAAGTAAATGATGAACAGACAGAAAAGAATTCAGAAGCAAGTGAAACTTATACAGAAATGATAGCAAATATAGAAAAAATAGATGAAGAAATTGAAATAAATGCGGGAGATGTTGACATGGATAAAAATAAAAAACAAGAAGCTAGTACATCAGGAGCAAAAAATACAAAACCACTTAATCCAGCGTATTATACAGTTAGCTACAGAGAATCTGATAGAGAAAACACGTTATGGGATAGAAGATTAACTAGAAAATGGACTCCAAAAATAACTAATCCAAATAATAATTTTTTAGAATTAGATTGTGTAGCAGATGTAAATAAAACAATACAACTATGGGTAGGAAATATAGCAAAACAATTGGTAGATAATAAAATAAGTATAGCAGATGCACCAGGATACATAGAAAGAACATTTTTAGGAACAGTAAAACTATGGTTACTTAATTTATCAGATGATTATCTAAAAGCGTTAAGAAATAATAAAACAATAAATAACGAAGACACCACTACATCTATGGATATATTACATAAATATGAACTAGCAATAAGAAGTGAATTTAGTAGTACAACTTCCGAAGTAGAAGAACAAAATAAAGATAAACAATTTAATAGAAATTTAATGATAAAATTAGCAATATGTAATATGTGTTATATAGATGAATATACATGTGTATTTAGAGAATATTATTATAAAGGAAAATATACACCAGAAGAAGCAAAGGAAGTTAGAAAATTATATTTTACAAAATTACCGGAACCATTTAGTACAAAAATAATAAAAGATTGGAATAGTGCAGGATTAACAGATACATTAGGAGCTATGGTAAAATTTTTACAAAATTGGTATTCAGGTATATGTGAAAAATACAAAACAAAAATGAAGATGGAAAAAACTATAATAAAAAATCTACAATGTTGCAGAGATAGAGTAGCACCTCAATTTGGATGCACAAATAATTATTATAAAAAGAATAGGAAACCAGGAAAATTTAAAAGATATAAAACCCACTTTAGAAATAAAAGGTCTAGAAGACAATATTATGTAAGGAATAGTAATAATAAGAAACCATTTAGACCACAAAAGAAAATAACAGAATGTACATGTTATAATTGCGGAAAATTAGGACATTTAGCTAAAGATTGTAGATTACCTAGAAATCCTAAAAGAAAGCAGGTAGCAGAAATAATAATAAATAATGAAGAATATATACAACTAGAATATTTAGATTATGAATTAAGTGATAATGATAGTATATATGAATTATCTGAAAAAATGAATTATACGAAGAATCAGAAAACGAAGAAGAATTAGAAAATGACTGAAAAAGAAGTAGATATAATAACAGAAGAACATATAGATGAAGAATCTTCGGAACAGAAAGTAATATTTGACGTAAATATATTTGAGCAAATAAAAGGAAAAGAATTAGATTTAAGTGTAAAGAAAATATTTGAATTACCAAGATTAAAAAATATATTTAAAAGACAAAAAGAAGAATATTATGTGGTAAGTCAAAAAGAACATATTATAGACTGTAAATATACTAAAGGAAAAGCTAGGATACCTATAATAAACAAAAGAGTAATAAATAAAGAAATACAAACACTAAGAACTAAAGAACCAATAAAATATGTACACTTAGGAGGAACAGAAATATTAATAAAAGCATGTTTTAGAGAAGGAATAGATACACCAATAGAAATATACATAGCGGATGATAGAATAATTGAACCTATAGAGAAAAGCGTAATAAGTGCAGTAAAAGGAAACCTAATATACCAAAAATTTAAATTCATAATAAGTGCAAATTATTCAGTGCCAATAAACGATTGCAACATAGATAAATCATTAGTATTATATTGGAAAATGACAGGAATTGAACTAGCCCCAGGAAGTAAAGTATTCACAGCCAGATGTAAAAATTTATATGTATTAACAACTAAACATAAAAATAACAAAAAAAATAAAATCAATCGAATAAAAATAGAAAATCCATTTGAACAAATAGTCTCAGTAATAGATAGTAATGACTATAGTTATAGAGAAATAGATGCAGAAGAAAACTTAGAAATTATAAGTGATAGAATAAGTACATCTAGAAGGAGAAACTATAGTGATACACCACAATCCTCAAGAAACTCAGTAACAATAAAAGAAATAGAGCCGAATCATTATTATATAACTGGAATATTAGAACAAAGAAAATTTATTATAATAATAAATACAGGACAAGAAAAGAATTATATAATAAGGGAATTAGTAACAGAAGAAGAAATAAATCATATAGAAAACTCAGATTTACCAAAAGAATTTATAGCCTTTAAAGACTCAGTAGAAAAAGAATTAATTATTGGTGGAATACCAATGACAATAAAATTTAAGATATATCAAGGAAATAATAATATTATATTAGGAATAAAATGGTTAGAAGAAATGAAACCATATAAATTAGAAGATACACAGTTAACTATCACATATAAAGGTAAAAAAGTAATAATTAAAAGGACAATGTGATGAAAATCCACATACTTGCTAAAATAATAGTACCAGGATATTATAATAGATATTACACTCCGATGATAGATACAGGATCAGAAGCTAATGTGTGTAAGCATAATTGTTTACCAGACGAAAAATGGGAAAAGTTAACCACACCAATAGTAGTAACGGGATTTAATAATGAAGGGAGCATGATAAATCATAAAGCAAGGAATATAAAATTACAAATATGGGATAAAATATTAACTATAGAAGAAATATATAGCTATGAGTTTACAAATAAAGATATACTATTAGGAATGCCTTTTTTAGAAAAACTATATCCACATATAATAACAAAAACACATTGGTGGTTTACAACGCCATGTAAACACAAAGTAGCAGCTAAACGAGTATATAATAAAATTAGAAAATCTACCCCATGGATAAAAGGAAGTGAAAAAATTACCCAAAAATTAGAAAATATAAAAACAAACGAGCACAGAATAGAGTTAATTATATTCTCCATAGATAAATTAAAATTAATCCAAGAAAAATTAGAGCCACTATATAGTGAAAACCCTTTAAAAGGATGGGAAAAACATAAAACTAAAGTAAAAATAGAATTAATTGATGAAAATAGCATAATTACACAAAAACCTTTAAAATATAATTTTGATGATTTAGATGAATTTAAAATGCATATAAAAGAATTATTAGAAAATAAATATATACAAGAAAGTAACAGTAAACATACAAGTCCAGCATTTATAGTAAATAAACATAGTGAACAAAAAAGAGGAAAAAGTAGGATGGTTATTGATTATAGAAATTTAAACGCTAAAACTAAAACATACAATTATCCGATACCAAATAAGATATTAAAAATAAGACAAGTTCAAGGATATAATTACTTCAGTAAGTTTGACTGTAAATCAGGATTTTATCACCTTAAGTTAGAAGATGAATCTAAAAAATTAACAGTATTCACAGTACCACAAGGATTTTATGAATGGAATGTACTACCTTTTGGATATAAAAATGCACCAGGTAGATATCAACATTTTATGGATAATTATTTTAATCAGTTAGAAAATTGTATAGTATATATAGATGATATATTATTATATTCAAGAACACAAGATGAACATATAAAATTACTAGAGAAATTTATATATATTGTTACACGTGCAGGAATCAGTCTAAGCAAGAAAAAAGCAGAAATAATGAAAACACAAATAGAATTTCTAGGAATAGAGATAGATAAAAATGGTATAAAAATGCAACCACACATAGTACAAAAAATAATAAATTCTGATGAACAGATAGATACAAAAAAGAAATTACAATCATTTTTAGGACTAGTAAATCAAGTAAGAGAATATATACCAAAATTAGCAGAAAATCTAAAGCCATTACACAAGAAATTAAAGAAAGATGTAGAGTATCACTTCGATAATAAAGACCAAGAACAAATAAGAAAAATAAAACTACTATGCAAGAATTTACCAAAACTATGTTTTCCAGACGAAAATAAAAAATTCACATATATAGTTGAATCAGATGCAAGTGAAATCAGTTATGGAGGAGTATTGAAATATAAATATGATAAAGAAAAAATAGAACATCATTGCAGGTATTATTCAGGAACATTTACCAACCCTGAAATAAAATGGGAAATAAATCGCAAAGAACTATATTCGATATATAAATGTTTGTTAGCCTTTGAACCATATATTGTGTATAATAAATTTGTTATTAGAACAGATAATACGCAAGTAAAATGGTGGTTGACGAAGAAATTACAGGATTCAGTTACGACAAAGGAGATACGAAGACTTGTATTAAATATATTAAATTTTACATTTACAATTGAAGTTATTGGTACTAATAAAAATACAATTGCAGATTACATATCAAGACAAGTCTACTCAAACTGAAGAAGTTATTGAAAAAGCTACTATGGATGATATACTTAAAGTTATGACGACTCTCTGCAAAGAGGTCGATAACTTAAACAAAGAGATATTACAAATTAAAGCTAGCCAGCAGCATGGTAAGTATGCGGATCTATGTCGATCGGAAGACATTAAAATTCCAGAGCTAAAAGGTGACGGTGGGAAACACCTAAAAACCCAAAATACTTTGATTTATGCAGGTGAAACATCTACCAGCAGGGCAGCTACAAAAGAAGAAAGAAAATATGTCAGTACAAATCTAAATAAACTATTTGAAACTCCATATATTCCGACTCCAAAAAACCAAAGAACTCCGTTTATACCTCCACAAATAAATACATACAAAGAAAGCCTCAACCAAGATAAAAAGACCTACAACCACATAACCCAGTCATATATAAATAATATCCACAAAATCCAATTATTTCTAAATAAAAATCCAAGATCCAAAACTACCACTAAACCAGATGAAGACTACATAACCCAGAGCTTACAAGGATATAATAAGCTAATAGCACAGCCAAAAACTAGTGCGAATCTAGTAGCGACATGCTACCATTATGGGCTATTACATACAATATATACAAGCACAGGAGATGAAATAGCTAAATTACCGGAGCTACATAGAGCATTTACGCAATACAAGAAGATAACTAAAGGAACATTATTTTATATCAGGATATATTCAGCCACAGCCGAGATATTATACGACGAGATCAAACCAGTTATTCAAGTTATCAAGATAGGACTCACACGAGATATGATTATACCGGAGAAAATAGAAGAACATGACGAAATAACTAGAGAGGAAATACCAGAGTTGTATGCAGGGAAACGACTTATTGGAATAGCTACAATATTACAAGAATTATCGACAAATTATATGCACAGGAACCCTATATGGAGCTACTACGCAAGAGAACAGACTATGATATATTCAACTTGTAGAGAAGAACGCATTAATGACATGGAAGAAATAAGACAGTGGGCATTTAGCCTATTGAGACCAGAAGAACAGCCATTGACGCGAGCTATTAGAAAAAAATTTATTTCAGAAGAGTTGATGACAAGATATTGTAAATTAATTAGTCAAAAATATCCGGACCACAAATGTTCTAAGTGTCAAGGAGACAATAATGTAATTCCCGAGGTACAGCTAGAGTAAGAAGAAAAAGCTAGAAGAAGCCAGAAGATAATGAAGCCAACAGCTATTGAAGACAAAGAATAGTGGAAGACAAAGCAAAATAATGAACGACAAAGAGATAGGAAGAAAAGATGTAAAAAGTTTTTGTTTTTTTGTTGAGTTGTAAAGTAGTAATAGTAGATAGGAGGACAGATGTAGTGTTTTCTTTGAATTTTGTAATTAGCACATGTAAAATGAAGAGTAGGATAGGAATCTTTTGACTTTTGTAAAAAAGTTAAGAATAGTAGGACATTAGGTGTAAAGTAGGAATAGTGAAAGGAGATTAGGACATTGTTAGATCTCTCCTATAAATAGCTAGTATTAGAAATAAGAAAGTAAGACTTTCTTGACGGAAAGCAAACCCTCTTT